>JAWPHD010009128.1:0-107347 GCA_037043455.1 Cyrtodaria siliqua
GTTAAAGTATTACATATGTACATCTTCCAATACATACGTAACTGTTCTACACACATTTTTACATATGTCGCTTTATCCTTTTATACTTAGCAACAAATTTATTTTTACATTTAGCTCCTTTTTTATTACAATTATCGACGTTTAAGGACATTTGCATTTACATTTAGCCACCCTGTTTACGTTTAGTGGCAAAAGGTCAGAGTGTCATGATCATGCTAAGAACCTGAGCCCTTCATTTTCACCTTATTTCAAAATGGTCACGCATTTTCAAAATGGCCTAAAAGCTCAAAATATGCTACCATATCATTATGCAGAAACTGGTAGTAAAACGTTATTGTAATGTTATTGTATAATGCGTTGTTTATATACTAAAGAAAGGCTATTATCGTTTCAAACAGTTTCTTAGTCACACTATAATCGTATATATCATAAATTGTATATATAATAAATTATATTACATATGTGATTACAATGATAAGAATGATCAGAATAGACCAAACATTAAAGATTTCTTTCGCATAAAAAAGAACGTGTTCGGCCGAATTTTTATATCCAAATACAATTATTGATGGTAATACCCATATATAGTACGAATCTATTCTTTAAAATCCCTATCACGCCATCACCAGGCATATTTTACAACATATGTACACTGTTTCAAAATCTACAGACGACGAGGTATATATATAAAACTTACATATTTTGAGAATCCACACTCTATCGACATAATATAAACGACTTTAACAAGCCATGAAAAACATCAAAACTAAAGCGCCGAATTTATTTTGCACATATTCAATCAAGGTATTTTAAGAACCCGTGAATAAACCTATACTTTTAATCGGCACATTTACATTATAATATGACCTGAACATCTGCAATGGTGTAGCAAGGTTAAATTTAATGCGCAGGCCCATTTATCATTTGATCACCAAAGGTGCAAGATTATTAGGTGGTCCGAGGTCATGGCCTTCGTCATTTTTGTTTTAAACTATTCAAAATTCTGCATTCTGGAGTACCGCCTATTATAAAATTGCAATCAATATTGTCTTTAAATGTAATAGTTGTATGTTCATCATTTTTCTCAGTGGGGAAAAAGACAGATTAGCACTGCAAAACCTTAACATAGAAAGTGTTGTGTGTGTGTTCCCCCCGCCCCCTCCCCACCCATCCCCCCACACCCTCAATTATATTGAATTATTACTAGGAGACTTAAAAAATTTAAAATAAGACTTCTCAGTTGTAAACGTTCTAAAAAAACATAAATACACCTTTTACTGTCGGATGCCGCTTTAAAAGTCACAGTTACCGTCATAGTATAGATTAGTGTGCACACTTTAAGGAAAATGTTTTATAAGAAACATTTTATTTTGATATGTACATGTGTTCATTGTTGCGTGGGTAGATCAAACTTAGTAACATGTCATGTGTTCAAAAACATACCTGTTTAATACTATTAGTAACCAGGATATTTTCTGATCAGATTATTAATTGGCCCTCATCTAAGTATTGTAGAGGTACGTAGATAGAAACTAGCTTATTTCACGGAGTCTTCTTCACTTGTTAACGTAGGAAATACAGATTTTAGTTTACAAAATGGTTTAACATCCTTTTTTGTGAAACAATATGCGCAGTTATCGCCGGTAACCTGGTACCAAGATATACAACAGGGTCCCGTTTAATGAAACAACGTACGACCATTTTGATCGTAAATCAATTTCTTAAATGCTTCACTATAAATTACACTTTTTAAATAGACGAGATTTCATTTCATTTTCTTATACCTGTGATATGTCTGCACTACGTGCACACATAATTGTCTACATTGAATCCTTAGGTAAAAAAAGTGAACGATTTTAAAATTTAAGACTTATCGTAAGATGTTTAATAAAACAGGGCCCAGGTTCGCACGCAATTTATATTACGATACGACATGCTTGAGATGCGCTGATCTTATTTACCACTCAAACCTTGTTACCCGAGCTACAGTACACGCTTTAAGTACCTTTTACAACTTTAAAGTACATTCCTTTTATACAAAATATACTACAAACTGAGGTTTTGAAATAACGATGTTTTACTCCTTTTTTATCAAGTTATTCATTAAATTTGAATCGATGTGCATCATAACTTTTATGATAAAATCTAAATGTATACCATATGTAATGTACTTTTAAATTGTATAATTTAACATGTTAAGAGTTGTTTTTTAAAAGGAAAACTGTTTTTATGAGCATTAAGGATCATTATTATACGTGTGGGGAACATCAAACACGCACTAATTTAAGTTTTATAGACGTTTAAAACAGGATTATTCAGATTTTAGTCAGATAATCTATTTTCGATGTAAAATAATTAAGAATTCGTGGATGCGCGCCATTTTTTGTTTTGCTGTTTTCCTTTAAAATGAAATAGATTTAAAATCATTATGATAATTATTACTATTGGCTAAGTAATACATTTAAATTAGATTTTTATGACGGGTTTTATGTCTTTCGAAATGTTATGCTCGAGAACAATTTGGCAGTATATTATTGTTTGTTTTCATAAAACATTCCTACTGTTCTGGTTAAGCAGTTTGCTTGCCTTTTTTAATGGAATTGAAACTAAAACGAATAAGCCCTAATCCAGTAAAAGAAATTCCAAGAGCGGATATCCGTTGGTATATACTAATGCGTTTGTCCAAACGCAATGGCATCGTAGGTCCGCACAAACAAGGAGCAATGTTTAATTAATTATACAATGAAAAAGTCAAAATACAACAGAAATGGTGGTGAAGACAGGGTTACCGACTTGGAACGGTCAGTAGTCAATAAAGCCTACATGTTAGCTTGAATCGACTTAATGTCTACACAATCCCCGCGATTAACCTGTCCTATACTCACTCTTACCCTATTGTCATCCCAATAAACGGGACAATGTAAAGAAAGATATCCCCGAAGGGTTATATTTTCTAACAAACACGGCAGCATTAATGAGAATATAAGTAAAACACATAAATGATCATGTACACTTAACGAAACTTCTAACGCTACCTTTAGTTATTGTTTATTTTCTCAAAATATTCACAGTGGATATTCCTGAATTTTTCTACAGTAATGTGCAAATATGTCTTAAATATGTCATCAAAATTTGAGAACAAATCATTAAAGTGTTTTTGAAATACAACCTATCAAGTGAGATAACCCCCTATACCGAAAGTCGCAAATATCGGAAAATTTACCAATCGCACATTTGTATCGGCGCAATGCCGTTTTGAGTCATAATTAAATATTGAAATGTTTTACTTCACCTCTGTACTTTTACTTGGATTCAGAATTACAACAACATGTATAACAATATCATCAATCTAATAAGACAAAATAATACATTTACTATGTAAACTGTTCAAACTTAATTGCGACACCAATGACGTGTTTAGATCAACACTGGATTATTGAAAACAAATAGCATAAGAAAATGGATAAAGTTTTTGATATTTCATTTCACTTAAAACAATAAAAACACAATTTGAATCACATTTTATGTTTTGTTAACTTAACAGTCTCCATCAGTCTAGCATCAGTCTGTTCTGTAGGCAAAGTCCTAATATAACAAAGTCCTAATACCTGGTGTGACCACCATTAGAAGCAATCACAGCTCTGCAGCGGCTACGCATGGACAAAACATAATCGCTACAGACGCGCTGTGGCACACGATTCCACTCTTCTAGTACAAACTGCCCTAGTTGTCTCAGATTGAGAGGCCTCCTGGCCCGCACAGCCCTACCAATAACATCCCAAATGTGTTCAATCGGATTGAGGTCCGGGGAACAAGATGGCCAAGGCAGCACGTTAATTCTATGTGCACGAAGAGTTGCTTGCGTGGCTCGCGCTGTATGGCATGGCGCTCCATCCTGCATCAAACGCATTCGACGGTTAGTCTGTAGATGTGGAATACACACAGGGATCAGGATTTCATTTTGATATCGTGCTGCGTTTAAGTTACCATTTATCATTACACCCGCGGTTTTGGTATTCATGGAAATGCCACCCCAAATCATTACTGAACCGCCACCAAATCTGTTCCTCTCAATGACACAGTTGTCCCTAAAACGTTCATTCCGTCTTCTGTACACACGATGACGGCCGTCTTTGTCGAATAAATTAAACCTTGATTCATCCGTGAACAGGATTGATGCCCAGTCGGCTCTCGTAAACCGCACGTGCCGACGCGCCCATTGAAGTCTATTGCGTCTGTGGCGAGCTGTGAGCACAATTCCGTAGAAGGGTCTTCGGCATCGTAGTCCATGTTGACGTAATCTGTGGCGCACAGTCGCAGCACTGATAGGTCGGCCGTGTGATCCTATGGTCGCCCTTGACGTATCCGTAGCTCGTCGATTCCTGTTACGTAGGTGCTGATTAACGATATTGTTATCTTGTTGTCTGGTTGTGACGCGACCACGTGGCTGCCTGAGTCGGTCTCGGACTGATCCTGTTTGACGATACTTGATCATCAAGCGTATGACACTGATTCTGTGGACATTCATTATTGCGGCAACCTGAAATCAAATGACCAGGGATAGAATTCACGAAACAAGTTTCGTCGTAAAATGGTTTGTGGACAAATAAATAAATATCTTATCAAGGAATAAAAGAGATGTTTTACTGACCTGCCTATAAGTCGCACCTCCCTCTATCAAACCAACAACGGGTGCCCTTTGCTCAATAGATAGTCTAACCATTTTTTCTTGTACGTATGATTGACTTGCTAATCTCCTACTATTAGGGAATTAAAAAACAACCATTTCTTAAGCCGTTTTAAAACTCGGAAGCTCAAGTTCCACGTGCAGCATGCTTTGATTTTGAACCATCGCGCTGTTTTCACAAGCAAATAATCCGACGACTAATCCGTGATTCAAGATGCGTGATGACACTGTACATTGCACGCAAATCATTATTTTAAATAGTTTTCAATTCTTCTAATACAGGTGTAATACAGAGATGAATTAAATTAAGGATAAACGCTACATACATGTAGTAGCATCAACGCCATGAACATCAACATGATACAATTGCGCGATTGGCAAAATTTCCGCATTTTGCGACTTTTGAATTTGAGGTTATCTCACTTGATGGGCTGTATCTCAAAAACAGATCTTTTTGCTTTCTTCAAATTTTGCGGAAATATGTATCGTAAATAGGAGCGTTACTCTGCCAAATTTCAAGAAAATCAAAAAAGCAGACTTTAAGAAATCCTAAAATAACTAAAGGTAGCGTTAGAAGTTTCGTTAAGTGTATATATAATATAATAAAAGCCTAGAAAGCCACAAAGTAAGTACTCAATGACTTGGCAGAAGCCAGAGCAATAAAAGAATAAACCGTTAAGGACAATATTAAAGACAAACAACAAACGCTACCGTCCTATAATGTTTCAGGTAGACGTCATCATATGGTCCACAATCTGTGCGGTCATTGCACAATCAAAGAGGAAAGCATAGTGGCGAAATGTAAATGGGTCCACCACTATACATGCAGTGCGTTGCAGAATGATAGGGTCATAACCTCGTTTGATAAACGTTTTAACACGTTTAATAAAGATTGCATGAAAGTGATTATGACTAAAGCGCTTACGAAAAAATATAAAAAAATCGGACAGGGAAAGTAGCATTAACACAGAGATTGTATGACATGCATTAACATCCCACAGAGATTGTTTGACATGCATTAACATCCCACAGAGATTTATGGCATGCATTAACATCCCACAGAGATTGTTTGACATGCATTAACATCCAACAGAGATTGTATGACATGCATTAACATCCCACAGAGATTGTATGACATGCATTAACATCCCACAGAGATTGTATGACATGCATTAACATCCCACATAGATTGTTTGACATGAATTAACATCCCACATAGATTGTATGACATGCACAAATTCACTTTTGCCTTACGAATGCTACTTTTCCTGTTCGACTGTTATACCTACGTGTGGCGTGGAAGAAACCCGTTGAAAACGCACGGATCATCCCAACGGAGTGCACGACCACAATACATTCTTACTTCAATCGAATCCGAGCTCGCTACCACATTAGCTTAAAATATGTACCAGCAAACTTTTCACTCATTAAACTGCGTCTCAGGGATAGACTGTTCTTGTAATTAACTTAAAGCAGCTATCCCGCCAACAGCAACCAAATTGTAAACATGTGTTCGCCGTTTATAAACCAACTAATGACGAGGTAAATAGATAATTTATATATTTTGAGAACACAACGGCTTTAAAAATAGGCCGGCCAAACCCCAAAACTGGAGAGTCGAATTTAGAGTGACCAACTCATAATTCATTTTACGCATATTCAGTCACGCGTATTTTAAGAACCTGTAAATATACTTCTACGTTTAATCGCACATATACATTATTATATGACCTCACATATACATTATTATATGACCTCACATATACATTATTATATGACCTCACATATACATTATTATATGACCTCACATATACATTATTATATGACCTCACATATACATTATTATATGACCTGAACACCTGGAGAGAGTTTTGATAAACGGTTTTATAGTGTAATTTCGTCCTTAGTTAAAGGGTTTTAATTTTCTGTTCCACGAAAGAAAAAAAAGTATAATTACTAATATAAACCACTCATAATGCATTACATTACCCGGATATTTGGCAACATTCAATGATAGTGGATATAGTTGATTTTAATTTTGCAGATCAGACAGATACCTCCAACTCTTCAAACCATGAAGTGATTCATAATGTCATGACTGTAAATAAATGACGTTAGCAGTTTCCTTATGGTATAATTAGATGAAATGAGACGATCCTTGTATTGATAACATCTTTAACTTCAGAATTGTATAATTTGGTTTATAAGATGAAATCACACAAACAATTTAATATTTCTTATTGAGATATCTAAATAAATGTCTTTATTAGAAGTATAAATAAATTGACAACAAAATCGAGAAACGTCCTTCTAATAAAATTGATATCCGATGTTCGTGAGTAATTTAAAATTAAAGGTAATTACCAAAAAAGATAAAGGCAAAAGTACACTATAAAATCGTGTGTGCAAACCCTATCCAGGTGTTTAGGTCTTAAAAAATGTATATGTGCCGATTAAAAGTATAGATTTATTCACGGGTATTTAAAATATTCGAGATTGAATATGCATAAAATTAATTATGAGTTGGTTACTATTAATTCGACGTTCCAATTTTGGGTTTTAGTTGGGTTGGTTAAAGGCGTTTATATTGCGTTTATAGAGGTCGGATTATTAAAATATGTATGTTATATATATATAACTCGACGTCAAAAGGTTAAGAAACGGTATACCTGTCTTGTAAACTTTGCCTGATGATGGCGGCATATGGGCATTATATATCACAGTAGAGTTGCCTGCGCAGCGTGGCGGTGGTAAAACGTCTACCCGTGCTTGCAATCAGAAGCGTTATTTATTCCGATCTTTGGAGATCGGTGAGCCCGATATTTGCATACAAACATCGGTGGTACATTCTCAGATACTTTGTTCTGTTACTTTAATTTCGAATAGGTGGTTCCACTACTCCAGCCTTTAAAGACTCTGAGTATTGTTTATCACCCTTTGGATATGTTGTCTGCTTTTTAATTTAGTAGTTTGACTGTTGCTTGTGATACGCAGGCTTTATAACCTATCCTCCCAATTGAATTGAATTTTGTTTATTTCATTCATTGTTTTCTCGTTTAGGGAAAGCAGTTGGAGATTTGCAAAATCTTATATTCATGACAACCCAAAATATTTTGTATAATTGATACTGTTGTATACGGTATGTCATCGAAGAGTATACAGTAATAACAAATATACTTGAAAATACAAGTAAAACTCAGTTTAAACACATATTTTTTTATGTTGTTGTTGTTTTTATTATTATCAACAAATATATATATATTATTATTATTATTATTATTATTATTATTATTATTATATTTCCAGCGCACCCTGTTCTGTTAAAGCATTGTAAAGGTTTGTTGATAAAACTTAAGGTCACAGAAGTGCAACGGTGTTTTATTTTGGAATTATTTTTTTTATGTATTTACGCTGTATTTGTTAACAATTTCTTTAATGTCATGCAAGTGGTTACTTACTATTCAGTATCCACAGTTATCCGCTATTCTGATGTTGTCATCTTGAAAGATATAACTTTATTTTATAGTTCATAGAATCTGCATTGACCGTTTAGTTAGCACGTGTTGCTCAATCCAGAGGTTACGGGTTACCAAATAAAATAAAGGCCTAAAAAGCCACAAAGCAAGCTCTAATGACTTTGCAGAAGCCAACGCAACAAAAGAATACACCATTATGAGTACGACAGGAAAATACTGGAGACAAAGATCAAACCTTACTATCCGTTTAGGGTTTGGGTGGAGGTCATCATAGGGTTCACGATCTGTCCGGTCAAATTGTTAATGGGTCAACCACTAAACATGTATTGCGTTGCAAAAAGAAAAGGGTCAAACCTATTTTGATTAACTTTTAAACACGTTTAATAAATATTTGTGAAATTGATCATGACCAAGGGTCTTACGAAGTTTGTAAATCACGTTACCATAGACACCATCATAGGGTCCACAATATGTCCGGTCATCGCACAATCAAAGAGGAAAGCATAATGGCGAACCGTAAATAGGCCAACCGCTAAACATGCAGTCCGTTGCAAAATGACAAGGGCATAGCCTATTTTTTAAACTGTTTAACAAGTTTAACAAATATTGTATCAAAGTGATCATGACCAAGGATCTTACAAAGTTAGTCAATCACGCTACCGTAGACGTCAGGTTGTGTACAGTCTTCGTCGCAAATGAGTTTTTAAATTCCTTTTATATTTTAAAAACAGATCGGTGTTACGATCATTAGCGGTTTAGTTATACAAAAGTTACGAATAGTTAAGTCCTAAGTTCGACTACAAGCTCGGGAAAACGAATACGTTGAGAAAAATATACACCAAAGATGTAGCTCTGGGAACATGCCCGTCTAAGTACGGAATTAACTATATCGAAAATAAAATCAGCTCTCTTGTCATAAATGTTGCTTATTATATTTCCATTTTCAATTGAGAGATGTAAATCGAGAAATAAGCGACATTGTCAGAGTACAGTTTGAGTACAGAGTACAGTTTGAGTACATGTTTCCAGCAAAAAACTACAAATATCGTCATGCTTAAAAAATATCTGGTTAATATTTTGTCATAAATGTTTACTTTCAAACACTTTAGGGAAACTACCCTTATATGACTATCCAATAGAAACGTCGATTTTACTATATTTAAATATTTGATAAGTATATTGCACTTTTAAATTACACGCTAATTTGCACGCTTATAACCGTAAACGAGTCAAAAGAAATCCTTAGCCGGGTAGATATCAAAAGACAACCTTGGTCGGGTAGATCTGATTCGTAGCTTTTATCCATAATCAGTTAAACCGCAAAGAAATGCAGTTTTAACATCAATGTAGGCTTTTTTTAAATAAATTCAATGGAGAACTTTAATTTGTGACGCATTATATCTGATGCCACGTGTTACTATTCGAAAATAAAAAGAGTCCGATAAGGATTTATAAGACATGTTTCGTTTTTAGAGACACAGGTTCGACATAACTAGTCGTTATTAGAGACACAGGTTCGCCATAACTAGTCATAATTACGGAACTAGCACATAGTTTGCTGCAGCCGGTGTTAAAATTAACTATTAATTAATTGTATAGTAAAAGCCGACGGGTTGTTTACAAAGGTATGATGTTTTATTTTGAGTTATTTATATAATTATATAACAATTTTAAATATTACACGTCGATGAATGTTTACAAAGGTATGATGTTTTATTTTGAGTTATTTGAATTATATACAAGTTTTAAATATTAAACATCAATGAATTTTTACAAAGGTATGATGTTTTATTTTGAGTTATTTATATAATTATATAACAATTTAAAATATTACACCTCGATGAATGTTTACAAAGGTATGATGTTTTGTTTTGAGTTATTTATATAATTATATAACAATTTTAAATATTACACGTCGATGAATGTTTACAAAGGTATGATGTTTTATTTTGAGTTATTTGAATTATATACCAGTTTTAAATATTAAACGTCAATGAATTTTTACAAAGGTATGATGTTTTATTTTGAGTTATTTATATAATTATATAACAATTTAAAATATTACACCTCGATGAATGTTTACAAAGGTATGATGTTTTGTTTTGAGTTATTTATATAATTATAAAACAATTTTAAATATTACACGTCGATGAATGTTTACAAAGGTATGATGTTTTATTTTGAGTTATTTGAATTATATACCAGTTTTAAATATTAAACGTCAATGAATTTTTACAAAGGTATGATGTTTTATTTTGAGTTATTTATATAAAATTATATAACAATTTAAAATATTACACCTCGATGAATGTTTACAAAGGTATGATGTTTTGTTTTGAGTTATTTATATAATTATATAACAATTTTAAATATTAAACGTCAATGAATTTTTACAAAGGTATGATGTTTTATTTTGAGTTATTTATATAATTATATAACAATTTTAAATATTACACGTCGATGAATGTTTACAAAGGTATGATGTTTTGTTTTGAGTTATTTATATAATTATATAACAATTTTAAATATTACACGTCGATGAATGTTTACAAAGGTATGATGTTTTGTTTTGTGTTATTTATACAACATAAACATGATTACACCATGCAGCATTGTAATAACGTTTGATGGTTAACATGTAATGGCATCTATGCTGAGAATAAAATTAAAGCAACCATCAAGGATGCTGCGGGGAATATATACTTATAAAATAATTAAAATTAAATTGACTTTATCTCGGTAATAAGAACGCATGCAGTAGATTAAACGATTTAGAACTCTATAAAACGTGTCACCGTTTTGTTGTTAAAAGGCTGCTCTTAAACAAATGAAAAAAATAATAATTCAATTACTGTAATCTAAATTTTAAAATAAATATTTAACAAATATAATAAAGCATTTATTTCAAATTAGAAAGCACTATTTACCTAAAACAAATGATAAACGACATTTTCAATAACGAATTCTCAAATAAATCAAAATTCTAAATGTTCGAATATCGTAAATAGCGCGCGACCTTTATAACAGAATAAGTTGCCACAATAAGCCAGGGACGTAGTTATGTTACATTGAATGTGCAGGACCGGTAATCGTTTGAGTATCGAACGTGAAAGTATGTTAGGTGGCCCTGCGATTATTGTGTTTATCGATAATTAAACGTGTGTATTCTGGAGTACCTCCTCTTTCCATTTTTTTTTATAGAAAAAACAAATTCTCCTCTGAGTAAAACGCATTGATGTAGTGCGTTTGACGATGCACCATGGCATCTGACACCTTAATGAAAGAACATTCAAGTGTGCATCGAGATATGGAATGCACAATGTACATACAGGGCTTTCTCATCCACATAACTCAGTAGAGTCAATTCGAGTTCTGACGGTAGTCGTCACGCAGTTGCCTAACACAAGAGAAACGACCACTCGTTAGTCTCTGTTTGGCTACCAAGATTTAAAGGGCAAAGTTCACAGGAAAAAAGAGAAGAATATGATCAAAATAGGGCATTAAAGAAGAAAAGGGGGCTCAGGGAAGATTCTGTACTAACCGGGCTTCTCATGCAATTTAATATATGTTAACAATATTTTAAGAGACACATTATTGTAACAAAATAACAGAGTTTTTTTCATTTTAAGATCATTAACAAAAGAGGGCATCAGGGACGGTTTTGTTACTAACCTGGTCACTGTCTTAATATAGCTTATATGCAACTTAATATATGATAAAATAGTTTAAAAGGAACCTATTATTGCAGCAAAATACTCTAGTTTTTTTTCAATTTTAAAAAATTAACAAAACAGGGCTTTAAAGAAGAAAAGAGAGCCTCATGGAAGATTTTTGTTACTAACTTGGTCAGTGTCTTATAATAACTTTATAAAAGCTGAGGTGAAATGAACCTAGGTGATGATGTTGAAATGTTTGACATTATCAAACATGTACCGGACACCATCAAACATGTATGGGTCACCTGATCAAACATGTATGGGACACCATATCAGGTATATTTGATTTTTTTTTTAAAAATCTGACCATCAGTTTGAGTTAAAATCAATAGATGAATAAAAACGGACAAATACGTTTTCTATTTTTTCCCCAGAAACTTAGGAACCTACCTATGTCAACAAGAGCGGCACTAATGCTGCCGTTTCTATTTGGACACATGGCACGTTCAGTTTGTTTACATTTTAAATTAGTTTTGGCCTCGATCCATCTTCTTACGACGAGAATATCAATGCATGCATTGCATTATACGGTGCGCATAATATAAAAACAAAAAATCAACATTTTAATTCTTTGCAGCAATACAAGAACAGCAGTTAACAACTAAATTGTATTTATCTGTGCATGCATCTTTACATGTTATTTAACTAGAATATAATATTTTTTTATGTGTATCAGGTAAATATCAGAAAGTCCAACACAAGGTATAATTGTTTTCATCGGAGGCTCCGCCGAGATTCTGATTACAACAGTTATACCGAGGGTTGGAATTGACCAATCCCAGTTTAGTAGACACGGACCTCAGGATAAGATTTTAATCCACGCATCCACAATGGGAGAATGGTTTCGTTCCCCAGATAACTCGAATAATTATTTAAAAACTCAAAATACCCCCCTCGACACTAAACTAATGAAGATTGAGACTGTCTCACGTATTCCGGGCTACCAAGTTCAATTTCTGATCGTGTAGACTACCACGAAAATTCAAGTTTTGTCGGACCCTGGTATCGCAGGACCACTTCTAGTTTAATAATATTGTATTGCAGATATGTAACAATATCAATTCAACATCACAATATTCCCTTGGAAGCAACAAACATAAACAAGAGAGAAACGCAGACTCGGTTTAACTGAGTGATTTTTGATTATATAAGATGCAACACCTCTCACGCCTCCTAGCACCGGCTTGAGCGATATTCTACCTTAAAGCAACGCAGAAATGGGCTTGATGATCCCAAAGGACTAGTAAATAATAACATTACTGATTTGTAGTCGGGGATGACATTTTACGGCCGCCACACAGCACTAAACAAACGCTAGTGTGAATGTCAATGAATACTGAAAAGGTCATGCCATGGAAGCAACAAACACAAACAAGAGGGAAAAGTAGCAGACTCGGTTTGATTGAGCCTGTTCTTGAGAGGTAATTATAAAATGCAACACCTCTCACGTCTCCTAGCACCGGCCTAAGCGATATTCTACTTTAAAGCAACACAGAATGGGCTTGATGATCCCAAAGGACCAGTAAATAATAACACTACTGATTTGTAGTCGGGGATACTTTTATGGCCGCAACACAGAACTAAACAAACGCTAGGTGAATGTCAATAAATACTGTAAGGATGATCCCTTGGAAGCAACAAACACAAACAAGAGAGAAAAGTAGTAGACTCTGTTTTATTGAGTCTGTCATGAGAGATCATTATAAGATGCAACACCTCTCACGCCTCCTAGCACCGGCTTAAGCCATATTCCACTAAATAACCTAAATAATATTATGTTGATTATGAATTACGCAACAATTAAAGAATTGTAACTTGTTATTGTTTTCTATTCCTAACAGTGTTATTGTTGAGTTCTTCATATATACATGCATCTAGTGAATATATTATCGTGTTTTTTTCTAAATATACAATCTGGAATTATTATATGACACCATGTTATGTATGAAAGAGTATGATAATGGACCTTTGGAAACGGCCAAACACGACACATACAAAATATTGCCGTCTCGGTTTGATTGAGACTGTTCATGAACGGTAGAGAAATATGCTAGCTACAGCTCACGACCTCTAGCGCCGGGCTGAGGAGAACTCAGTATTCATAAATCAATAGTACATAATTTTAACCATCCCGAAGATGGCATGCATATGGCGGTGGACATAGAGATTTTCCTCCCCCATGTCCCAGTATCTAACAAAATACTATGCCCCGAAGAGCGAAATAAACAAAATGGAATTTAGTTGGGAGCAGCGGTTATGAAGCCTGCATATCACAAGTAACAGCCAAAGGACTAAATTAAAAAGCAGACAATATATCCTATGAGTGCTTAAACAATACCCAGAGCCTTTTATCTAAATATAAGTAAGTATATTTATCATTAGAATTATAGCATGTAGCTAGTATGGTTACAACTAATGATTTGATTTGTGACATAACCGCCCATTATCTCTGAACATGTCTTTGTTTAGCTTTTTCTGCCTAATAACTATTATAATAGTCAATGTAAGATTTAAAAGCACTACTGACTCTTACATGGCCGACATGACCTGTCATCAGATTTTTGTATGTTCAGTATTTTATACTGAGTTTTTGTTTCAATTCCAATTATCCATGATAATTTATATTCAATTTGTTATTTCTTATAATGACACATGTCAGCCTTTTGCAGGATTTAGTTACACACATTTCATATTAACAAACATTTGTATATTTCAAAGCAAATATCGTATTAATATCAATTTGCATCAGGAGCACTGTAAAACTAATGAGAGAACAAATAATCTATAAATGACCCTTATTTATAATATTATATAAAACAGAAATCTATATTATATAGCTTTTTATGCGAGTAGGCCTAAAGTCAAATGTGATACTTCATTAGTAAATTTAGGTCCTAATTTTAAAGTTCCATTGCCGTGTCTCTCTACAGTATGAGAAGTGGAACAATTACAACAATATGATATAAATGTATAGTATATATTCTGTGATGAATTATAGAAATTTCCCAGTTTGAGAAAATCTATAACATATCCCTTCCTCTACTTTGCTATCTCGCCTAGTGTGCAAGATAGCACAGTAGCCAAATGTTATGAACTAAACGATAGACGTCACGATATTACGTCACAAATTGACGTCATGATATTACTCCGCGCTGTCACCAAAGGAGTGACAGAAGAAGGAATACTTGTGTCAAAAGACGATTGGAAAGAAATTCATCACAGAATATATATTATATAGTTTAATTAACATTTTTGTCGTGATACGGAAAATAATTCACTCGTGAGAAATATTCTTGCGGTATAGAAACTCGTGCAAAAAACAACAATGTTAATTAACTCTATTTATTTAATGAGATAACTCATTTGATATTAGTCAGTGATCCATGTCAAACATATTCCGTTGATAACATCAAATGTCTTTCTCTATTACATATAAATGTTGCATGTAGTTAATTTATATAAAAATCAGAAATTTTATTTCTATAATCATGTCTAACAAGGCAGATAAAGCGAGATATTATATTGCCCTGCATACTGGGGAAATAACATGAATAGCATTAATGTTTAGCTTCACAACAGTTATCTGTTACAATTTTAGAAGCATGTCATGTTGGAATAGCTTTTTATGTTTAACCTAAAAACTCAATGAAAAACATATGAAGTGACATTATAAAAGGAAAAAAAATAGTGAGCATTAAAGGGACACACGGCAATCTTGAAGTATTTAAAATGGGTGTCTTGATTTATATATCCAGTATCATTTTTACTTTAACCCTGGTTACATTTAAATAAATCAAATTTTAAGTATTCACTAGTTCGTCTTATTATACTATAAGTTTTAATATATTACTGGTGCAATAATATCAAAAATTAATAAAATGCAAAAACAAATGGCTTAATACATTTCTTATAATTAACATTAATGATTGAACAAATGCAATTTATGTAGAAAAACTAACGGGACGCCGCTAGTTTTTAAAAAAATCAAGATTGCCATGTGTCCCTTTAATGGCGTAAATGGAGAAATCTTTCTTTAACATTTTATTTCAGATATCAAGCGTACATACATTCTTTTGACATACAATACAGACGTGATTGTTACGACCTCATACAAGTGTTATTTCAACAAAGTGGAATCTTAATATTCAAAAATATAATAGATGTTGGATTCATCAAGTCCAACTAAGATAGTTTTTGAAATCAGGTCCACCATGTTTTATTTTATTTTATATTTTCTATAATAAAATCATGTTTTTTTCCCATTGCTTTTTAAAAATGTTTTGTTTCATATTCAACAATTAAAATTAACAAATAGATTATTATTGACCGATGTTAGGAAACACTATATACAATTTACAAAATTAATCTTGAACAATGTAATCAATGTTACATGTAGTTCACTTATATAAAAATCAGAAAGTTTTTTTCCATAGTCATGTCTAGCAAGAAGGATAAAGCGAGATTATATTCAGGGGAGATAACATGAATAGCATTAATGTTTAGCTTTACAACAGTTATAGAAGCATGTCATGTTGGAATAGCTTTTTATGTTTAACCTAGAAACTCAAAGAAAAACGTATACAGTGATATTATAAAAGGGAGAAAAATAGTGTGCACTAATGGAGTAAATGAAAAACTTGTATACAAAGTGAAATCTTTTATTTCAGATATCAAGCGTACATACATTATTTTGACATACAATACAGACGTGATTGTTACGACCTCATACAAGTGTTATTTGAACAAATATAAAAAAAAAAAATAGATGTTGGATTCATCAAGTCCAACTAAGATATGTTTTGAAATCAGGTCCACCATGTTTTATTTTGTGTTTGATTTTATTTTATATTTTTTATAATAAAATAATATATTTTTGCCATTGCTTTTCAAAAATGTCTTGTTTCATATTCAACAATTAAAATTAACAAATAGATTATTATTGACCGATGTTACAAAGTGTTAGGAAACACTGTATACAATTTACAAAATTAATCTCGAACAATGGAACTATTTTTAAGGTACTCTGCAGAAGAACGCAACCATGATTTGCCAACTCATTGGTGTGGTCCTGTTAATGGCGTTTGCAGAAAGTGCAAGTCCAGGTAAGATTAGACTGTATACTCTTTACTATAGTAATGAATAATTTTGAAAAGAAAATGAAATTATTGCCATAGAAGTTGAGACTTGAGGCGATCTGAACACATATGAGTATCAATTCAAATTCAAATAAAAACATCCGAATGTGGTTCATATGTATATCCAATGTGCACAGGCCCCTGATCTGTTTGGTAATAAAAATGAATTTAATATAGAATATATATGAATAAGGTCTACATTTGGTTGATTACTGTTTTATGCAATAATTGTTACTGAAAATACCATTTAAAATCATTGTGTGGCCTTGATTGGCATTATAATGGTAACTGCTACTTATAAATAATACAATACACAACACAAAGAGTGTTGAAGACAGGGTCACCGCCTATTAAGTCTATCCCCAATATGACTATTATGAAAACTTATTTATATGTTAACATATATAACTAGATGCCAAAGGCGACTTACTGAAAATACACATACTCCAACTAAATTGTATACATGTTTGTCCTCGTTTCTTATATAAAAAACACTTTCTACTTGTATTATTTGCAGATCAATGTTCATATAAGCCGAACTATTTTACAAACGTTTCAATTGCAGGTAATTGCACATATGCTCAATATATAAGTCAGCATTTGGAGCCTGCACCAGGTACTGGATGCACAGCGTTTCTCCAGTGTAGAACATGGCTGAATAACGGATACATATGGACCCAAATGCCATGTGCACCTGGAACGATGTTTAGTGAGCCTCACCAGGTCTGCATCCACGCAGACAGCCATCCTGGTTGCCCAGGTATCTATTCACAAGTATTACCTGCATATTTATAAAGTGGTATAATGAAAATAGTAAGAAATGTCAAAAAACGTCTTTTGTTTGAGGATAAGGATGATTAAATAATGCATTGCAATGTGTGTATGTTTATGAATCGTTCAAAACAAAATATAAATACATTAGGTTTTTGTTTGAGATTCGAATAGGCAATATTCTTGACGACATTTAAATGTTAGTGTCTTCTTACGTTAAGAGGCGTGAGAGGTGTTGCATCTTACTATTACCTCTCATGAACAGATTCAAGAAAACCGTGTCTGCTACTTTTCTCTTTTGTTTGTGTTTGTTGCTTCTAAGGGATTACCTTTGCAGTATATATTTTCAATAATTGTACTTTCCAGGTTATGAAACGACAACCACAAAGGGGACTGTTGGTGCTGTAAACGGCAGTAAGTAATATGAATGGCTAAAATACATATTTCCAAATCATATTTAATTGAATTCAAACAGACGTTTGAAGGTATGAGATTGTTCGTCAAAAAAGATTGTTCGTTAAAATACTGAAAAAAGTAAGGCAAGTTGTTGTTATAAAGTATACATCGCTGTGTAATTATTCTTTAAAAGCAGACATGTCAACCTTTGCAGTCATTATCCGTTCAAAGACAACATTTTTATTTAAAGCATATCTGGGAAAATATCAAATATATGTCGCCTTGCATACAGAAACTTTCTAGCTAAAACGTATAATTATGTCACCGTATGTATTGTTTTTAAAACGAGTAGTATCTTTCAATGCCATTTCATTGAGAAATGTATTGAAATAGTTTTAATCAAATCAAAATATGCAATTACTTCTACTTCGTCTGTTTGCAGGACAATGTTCATATACCCAATATACTCTACACACGTTTAATTGCAGGTAGTTGCACATATGCTCAATATATAAGTCAACATTTGGAACCAGCTACTGGATGCACAGCGTTTCTCCAGTGTAGAACATGGCTGAATAACGGGTACATATGGACTCAAATGCCATGTGCACCTGGAACGATGTTTAGTGAGCCTCATCAGGTCTGCATCCACGCAGACAGCCATCCTGGTTGCCCAGGTATCTATTCACAAGTGTTACTTCCATTTTTATGAAGTAGTATAATGAAATTAGTAAGGAATTACAAATAATGTCTTTTGTTTGAGGATTGAGATTCTTAAATAATGCATTGCAATGTCTGTATGTTCATTTATAGTTCAAAACAAAATATAAATACATAAGGTTGTTGTTTGAGATTGGAATAGGCAATATTATTGACATTCAATGTTTAGTGTCTTCTCACCCTAGTAGGCGTGAGAAGTGTTGCATCTTACAATTACCTCTCATGAACAGACTCAATAAACCCGAGTCTAATACTTTTCTCTTTTGTTTGTGTTTGTTGCTTCCAAGGGATCACCTTTTCAGTATTTATTTTCAATAATTGTACTTTCCAGTTTATGAAACGACAACCACACAGGGGACTGTTGGTGCTGTAAACGGCAGTAAGTAATATGAATGGCTGAAATACATATTTCCAAATCATATTTAATTGAATTCAAACAGGCGTTTGAAGGTATGAGATCTTCGTCAAAAGAGATTGTTCGTTAAAATACTGAAAATGTAAGGCAAGTTGTTGTTATAAAGTTTTACATCGCTCTGTAATTATTCTTTAAAAGCAGACATGCCAAACGTTGCAGTTAGTATCCGTTCAAAGACAACATTTTTATTTAAAGCATATCTGGATAAATATCAAATATATATCGCCTTGCATACAGAAACATTCTAGCTAAAACGTATAATTATGTCACCATATGTGTTGTGTTTAAAACGAGTAGTATCGTTCAATGCCATTTTATTTAGAAGTGTATTGAAATAGTTTTAATTAAATCAAAATATACAATTACTTCTACTTCGTCTGTTTGCAGGCCAATGTTCATATACCCAATATACTTTACAATCGTTTAATTGCAGGTAATTGCACATATTCTCAATATATAAGTCAATATTTGGAACCTGTACCAGCTACTAGATGCACAGCGTTTCTCCAGTGTAGAACATGGCTGAATAACGGGTACATATGGACTCAAATGCCATGTGCACCTGGAACGATGTTTAGTGAGCCTCAGCAGGTCTGCATCCACGCAGACAGCCATCCTGGTTGCCCAGGTATCTATTCACAAGTGTTACTTCCCTTTTTATAAAGTAGCATAATGAAAAGAGTAAGGAATTCCAAATAATGTCTTTTGTTTGAGGATTAGGATTCTTAAATAATGCATTACAATGTGTGTATGTTTATTAATCGTTCAAAACAAAATATAAAAACATTAGGTTGTTGTTTGAGATTCGAATAGGCAGTATTATTGACATTCAATGTTTAGTGTCTTCTTACGCTAGGAGGCGCGAGAGGTGTTGCATCTTACAATTACCTCTCATGAACAGACTAAAGAAAACCGAGTCTACTACTTTTCTCTTTTGTTTGTGTTTGTTGCTTCCAAGGGATCACCTTTGCAGTATTTATTTTCAATAATTGTACTTTCCAGTTTATGAAACGACAACCACACAGGGGACTGTTGGTGCTGTTAACGGCAGTAAGTAATATGAATGGTTAAAATACATATTTCCAAATCATATTTAATTGAATTCAAACAGGCGTTTGAAGGTATGAGATTGTTCGTCAAAAGAGATTGTTCGTTAGAATACTGAAAATGTAAGGCAAGTTGTTGTTATAAAGTTTACATCGCTCTGTAATTATTCTTTAAAAGCAGACATGCCAAACGTTGCAGTTATTATCCGTTCAAAGACAACATTTTTATTTAAAGCATATCTGGGAAAATATCAAATATATATCGCCTTGCATACAGAAACATTCTAGCTAAAACGTATAATTATGTCACCATATGTGTTGTGTTTAAAACGAGTAGTATCGTTCAATGCCATTTTATTTAGAAGTGTATTGAAATAGTTTTAACTAAATCCAAATATACAATTACTTCTACTTCGTCTGTTTGCAGGCCAATGTTCATATACCCAATATACTTTACAAACGTTTAATTGCAGGTAATTGCTCATATGCTCAATATATAAGTCAACATTTGGAACCTGCACCAGTTACTAATTGCACAGCGTTTCTCCAGTGTAGAACATGGCTGAATAACGGATACATCTGGACCCAAATGCCATGTGCACCTGGAACGATGTTTAGTGAGCCTCAGCAGGTCTGCATCCACGCAGACAGCCATCCTGGTTGCCCAGGTATCTATTCACAAGTATTACCTGCATATTTATAAAGTGGTATAATGAAAATAGTAAGAAATGTCAAATAACGTCTTTTGTTTGAGGATTAGGATGATTAAATAATGCATTGCAATGTGTGTATGTTTATGAATCGTTCCAAACACAATATAAATACATTAGGTTTTTGTTTGAGATTCGAATAGGCAATATTCTTGACGACATTCAATTGTTAGTGTCTTCTTACGTTAAGAGGCGTGAGAGGTGTTGCATCTTACAATTACCTCTCATGAACAGACTCAAGAAAACCGTGTCTGCTACTTTTCTTTTTTGTTTGTGTTTGTTGCTTCTAAGGGATCACCTTTGCAGTATATATTTTCAATAATTGTACTTTCCAGGTTATGAAACGACAACCACACAGGGGACTGTTGGTGCTGTAAACGGCAGTAAGTAATTAGAATGGCTAAAACACATATTTCAAAATCATATTTAATTGAATTCAAACAGACGTTTGAAGGTATGAGATTGTTCGTCAAAAGAGATTGTTCGTTAAAATACTGAAAAAAGTAAGGCAAGTTGTTGTTATAAAGTATACATCGCTGTGTAATTATTCTTTAAAAGCAGGCATGTCAAACGTTGCAGTTAATATCCTTTCAAAGACAACATTTTTATTTAAAGCATATCTGGGAAAATGTCTAATATATATCGCCTTGCATATAGAAACATTCTAGCTAAAACGTATAATTATGTCACCATATGTGTTGTGTTTAAAACGAGTAGTATCGTTCTATGCCATTTTATTTAGAAATGTATTGAAATAGTTTTAATTAAATCAAAATATACAATTACTTCTACTTTGTCTGTTTGCAGGCCAATGTTCATATACCCAATATACTTTACAAACGTTTAATTGCAGGTAATTGCACATATTCTCAATATATAAGTCAACATTTGGAACCTGCACCAGCTACTGGATGCACAGCGTTTCTCCAGTGTAGAACATGGCTGAATAACGGATACATATGGACGCAAATGCCATGTGCACCTGGAACGATGTTTAGTGAGCCTCACCAGGTCTGCATCCACGCAGACAGCCATCCTGGTTGCCCAGGTATCTATTCACAAGTGTTACTTCCATTTTTGTAAAGTAGTATAATGAAAATAGTAAGGAATTTCAAATGATGTCTTTTGTTTGAGGATTTTGATTCTTAAATAATGCATTGCAATGTGTGTATGTTTATTAATCGTTCAAAACAAAATATAAATACATTAGGCTGTTGTTTGAGATGGGAAGAGGCAATATTATTGACATTCAATGTTTAGTGTCTTCTCACCCTAGTAGGCGTGAGAGGTGTTGCATCTTACAATTACCTCTCCTGAACAGACTCAATAAACCCGAGTCTACTACTTTTCTCTTTTGTTTGTGTTTGTTGCTTCCAAGGGATCACCTTTGCAGTATTTATTTTCAATAATTGTACTTTCCAGTTTATGAAACGACAACCACACAGGGGACTGTTGGTGCTGTAAACGGCAGTAAGTAATATCTCAATTGGTAAAATAAATTATATTTCCAACAATATTTAATTCAAGTAAAACCCGAAAATTTCAGATATTTATTCAAAGGTGATTTGTTGTTAAAATATCTACTCTGCTGTATAATTATACTTTAAAACCTGAAATGTCAAAAGTTGCATTTATTCACCGTTTAAAGACAACCATCTGCATGCACATTATCAAATTTATTTTAACGTGCAATCTACCTGAAAGTATAATCTTGGTCATTTTTGATTATTTTTTTCGAACAATAGTTGTGTCGCCATGTATTGTGTTATAAACAAATATTTTATCCCAACTCCGATTTAGTCATTCTTCCAGATTGCATTATGATACACCTTCAAGTTGCCCAAACCCATACAGTCTCATACAGGCCATACTTCTGTAACACGTTCAGTGTTCAGAACATAGAGGAAGGTGGCTATCACGTTACATGTGCGAATATATCCCACGTATTTTACGGAACACAGAAGCAGTGTCTTCAAGTCTCACATTAACATTGCACGAAACATAGATGCAGAAAGCTTGAAGTTGCCCATACCTACGTTTGGTACGGAAGAGGCTTCAAGTTACCCACACTCCTTCAAATACCTGTCTATTTACAAGAAAGTATATACCCACATGTTGTTCAAAGGAAAACAGTGACAGTGGGCTTCAAGTTGCCCTAACTCAAACAGATATAGACCATACTTATCAGTTAACACATATACATATATACCCACTTAGTGTAAGAAACAAAGAGGCAGTGGGCTTCAAGTTGCCCACATCCAAACAGATACACGCCATATATGTCATGTTACCGCAAATATAATGAATATAGATACAGAAGGTTCTCAAGTTGCGCACACACATGTATTGTAAAGATCGCAGAGGAATCAGGCTTCAAGCTATCCACACTCATACAGATACAGGTGATACCTGTCATGTTACCCGTAAGTATAGAGCCACATATTGTAAGGAACATAGATGCAGAGGACTTCAAGCTGCCCACACCCAAACAGATATAGACCAGACATGTTGTGTTACACTTAAATATACAATCACATATTGAACAGAACAAAGAGAAAGCGGGCTTCAACATACCTACATTCGTAAAGATACATGTCATTCTAGTCGTGTTACACTTCAGTATATAACCCCGTATTGTAAAGAACATATTTGTAGATACAGAAGACTTCATACAGATACAGGCCTTTCCTATCATGTTACGTGTAAGATCACAACCCCATATTGGACACAACACTGAGACAACGGGCTTCAAGTTACCGATACATATACATATAGACAGACCATAGATGCCAGTCCTGTTAAATGTAAGCCCATACCCATGTATTGTATGGAACACAGAGTCAGAAGGCTTTAAGCTAATCACACTCAAAATGATAAAGGCCATACCATACACGTAAATATACACCTACATATTGACAGACGAACATAAAGAGTCAGAAGACTTCAAGTGGCTCACACTCATACACATACAGGCCATACATGTAATGTTACACGTAAGACTATACCCACGTACTGTACGGACAAACATATATAATCAAAAGGCTTCAAGTAGCTCACACTAATACATGTGCAAGCCCATACCTGCACATACTGAATAATTAGAAGCCCATATATGTAATGTTACAAGTAAGTACACACCCACCCATTGTAAAGAAAGAACCTAGAGTAGGGGCTTCACATTACCCATTCCCGCACTGATTCAGGTCATACCTGTCATGTTCCACGAACGACTACACCTAAATATTTGTACAGAACATAGACACAACCGGTTTCAATATACACACACCCATACGTGTACAGGCCCCACACCTGGCATGTTACTCACAAGACCGCACCCAAGATGACTTATATATAACGTTCCCTTCTTAAATAAGGATTTTAAAAAAACACAGTCATAACGGAAACTACTACAAATATGTTTTTATTGAATTATGGCAAAAATCAGCAGTTTTAGTTCTCTTTTTTTGCGTTCTAATTTCTTTTGACAAAATACCCACATGTATCCCTTCATTGCTTTATTTTTTTTTTTATTTATTTATTTAACTACATGAAAGGTATCATTACACCGAGTGTGATATAGGAAATAGGGATATTCTGACATTTCATAGTAATAAATAAAATAATGAATAAGCATTTAAAATATACGTTTATTACAGAAATCAACTTTTGTACTTAGTTTTTGACCCCAAAAATACATTAAAGGAGTCATGAGCCTTTGGGGACCTTTTTAAAACTAGAGAAATGTATAAAATATCATTATACCTAATATGGTAAACGAAAATAAGCAATAAGCTAAAAGTATATTTTTTTATTGAACTATTCCAGAAATCAGCAGTTTTAGTACTTTATTTTTACTCTTTTTTCCCATTTTTTGACAAAAGACCCACATTTATTCCTTCATTTATTTATAAGTTCATTGATATATATCAATACACTTTAATGGGTAAATAAAATAATGAATAAGCATTTAAAATATATTTTTATTGAATTATTCCAAAAATCAACAGTTTTAGTTATTTTTCCAACATGTTGACCAAAAAATAAATACATTAAGGGATTCACAAACCTTTGTGGACCCTGAAAAATAAGTCGAAATGTATAAAATAGTATTGTACATAATATAGTAAAAGAAAATAAGAGATACGTTAAATAGATTTTTTTTATTAAACTATTCAATAAATTAGCAGTTTTAGTGTTTTTTACTCTTTTTTTCCATATTTTTTTCCAAAATACCCATTTATATGCCTTTATTTATTTATTTGTTCATACAAATATATCATTACACTTAAATGGGTAAATAAAACAATGAATAGCGTTTAAAATATATGTTTATTGAATTATTCCAGAAATCAGCAGTTTTAATTGTTTTTCTAACATTTTGACCCAAAAAACAATACATTTAGGGATTCACAAATCTTTGGAGACCCTTTTAAAAATGAAAGATGACATGTAAAAAATATCATTATACCTAATATAGTAAAAAAAATAATAAGAGATATGCTAAAGAAATATTTTTTTATTGAACTATTCCTGAAATTAGCAGTTTTAATGGTGTTTTTTTGCAAAATACCCATATTTATTCCTTTATGTATTTATTATGTCATAGTAATACTATCATTACACTTAAATGGGTAAATAAAATAATGAATAAACATTTAAAATATATTCTTTATTGAATTATTCCAGAAAACCATTTCGGGATTCACCAACATTTAGGGACCCTTTTAAAAATATGGAGAAATAAAACAAAAACATTTGAATGAATGAATGAATGAATGAATGAATGAATTTAATGAATTAAGAATGAATGAATGAATGAATGAATGAATGAATGAATGATGAAGGAATGAATGAAGGAATGAATTAATTAATTAATTAATTAATTAATTAATTAATGAAGAATGAATTAATGAATGATGAATGAATGAATGAATGAATGAATGAATGAATGAATGAATTAATTAATTAATTAATTAATTAATTAATTAATTAATTAATTAATTAATTAATTAATTAATTAATTAATTAATTAATTTATTTATTTATTTATTTATTTATTAATGAATGAATGAATGAATGAATGAATGAATGAATGAATGAATGAATGAATGAATGAATGAATGAATGAATGAATGAATGAATGAATGGTGTTGAGAAAAGCTTGATGTTTTTGTACGGCGTGTCTAGTTTGGGTCCTAATACCTGTGTTTTGGTCCATAGCCAAAATGTTGGTTTCAAATTACAGCCAGTAGCATATAATTATGTGTTTACTGACTCACATTATTTAAATAACGTTTTTACTTGAACATTACGTTTTGATTTGTATAGTCACTCTAGATATGACAATATTACAGGTAGATGTTCGCCAACCCAGTGGGAAGAAGGTCACTTGAAACCAGTTCCAGGTTCACAGTGCAATAGATACTACAAGTGTAAAGTCGTTACCACGTACCCGCTCGGAGTTAAGGCATACTACTGGTTAATCGTTGAAGATTCGCATATTTGCCAAGATGACAACCAGTTCCAGTGTCAAGGTAAATGTGAAAACTATAAAATCTGATCTTGAATGAAAATTTGCCTACTTTACCATATATGGCATATTGGTAAATATCATTTAAAGCAAAGGACAACTCTTCTAATGAATGCAAAATCCTTTATGATGCATTATAACACCTTAGTATCCTTTTTTTTTTGATACATTTGCTGTGATTTTCCTTCTATAAATCAGTTAATTAACGTATTCAGTATATGGTCATTTAGAACTGTAATGTCATAGTTCTCAAAATGGCGGCATCCATGTCCGTCTCAATAGAACTTTCAAATGATCATATCTTGTTTGTTTATCATCCGATTTTGGTACTTCTTTCACCATGGCGGTGTCGCAACATACCCTTTAATATAAATCCACTATATGTGTTAACCTCAATTTTTAGATAGAAATCTGAATTAAATTCAAAGATGAAAATATGATATTATTAAAGAAATGATATACTTACAAACGTTTCAATTGCCGGTAATTGCACATATGCCCAATATATAAGTCAACATTTGGAACCTGCACCCGATACTGGATGTACAGCGTTTCTCCAGTGTAGAACATGGCTGAATAACGGATACATATGAACCCAAATGCCATGTGCACCTGGAACGATGTTTAGTGAGCCTCACCAGGTCTGCATCCACGCAGACAGCCATCCTGGTTGCCCAGGAAGCGATTCACACGTACACTTTGTATTATATAGACTAGCATCAAAGACAGAGTACGGGTTGCTCAACAAAACACGCAACAAACACTACCCACCTTTGCGTCTCTTCGCATGGGATGATAACAACATGTGTTTATGTTGTGCGTATTTTCTTGTTTGTGATTGTCGTACCGATATTTAATGCCATTTTCTGCCTTGTGAACACTCTGGCACCTTCATTTATTATTTGATCTTAATCAAACTTTTCAGGGTCTTTATATCAATGAAAGCTCGGACAATTTCGAAAATCAGTTAGATCGGATCAGTAACGCCGGAGTTATGGCCCTTGTTTTGCTGAAAAATGCCATATTCTGCGTTGTGAACACTCTAGAACTTCATTTATTATTTGATATTTACCAAACTTGCATAGATTGTTAATATCAACAAAAGCTCGGACAAGTTTGAAAACCCAGCCATATCGGACTAGTAACACAAGAGTTATGGCCCTGGGTTTAGTTAAAAATGCTGTATGTTCGTAAGATGGTAGGGCTTTCATTTTTAATCCGATTTTACTAAACTTTACCAGGTTGCTAATATCAATGAAAGCTTGGCCAAGTTCAACAACCAGCCAAATTGGATTAGTAATATCAGAGTTATGGCTCTCGATTTAGTTAAAGATTCTGTATTTTGCCTCTTTAAGACGATATGGCTTTCATTTGGCCGGATTTCAATGAAAGTTTGCTGGGATGATCAGTACCAAGCATAGTTGTGCATATCGTCACCGTGTTCCAGTTGAATGATTTGGCAGAGTTATGACCGTTTAAACGTTTTACTACACACACTTTGTCCGGACTAGTTCTTCTGAACCCCTGGCCGAATTTCAGCGAAACTTTGAAGGGATGATCAGTACCAATCCTGACAGTGCATATCAACGAGTTCCGGCTGTAAGATTTTTCGTGGAGTTATGGTCCTTTATAAGTTTTAATACACAAACTTTGTCTGGACTTGTTCGGCTAAACCCCTGACCGGGTTTCAGCGAAACTTATATAACCCTTTGGTTTTACAGCGCACTGCATGTTTAGTGATTGACCCCTCTACAGTCAGTCATCACGCTTCACTTTTCACTTGTGCGATGACTGGACTACCTCTTGGGACTCATTATGATTGTACCTACTGAAACCCCAACTAAGGGAGGTGGGTGCATGAGCTTTCGTCCCTCGGGTTTTCTGGTCGTACCCTAGATTGGTTTTCTCTTTAGCTTCAACTACTATGGTTGTTCAGTACGATTCTGGATACATCCTGAGATGTTTATTATTTTGTATGTGTTTCTTTAGTTAATTTCTCAGGATGTGGATTTTATTGTTAGAGAATTCCTTCTGATGGGATGTAGTTTTGTTTATACTGTCTTGTCTATTTGGGCGTTGAAGACAGGATAATAGCGAGGATTGTGCGCATATAAAATCGATTCAAGCTAACCAGTAGGCCTTATTGCCTACTGACCGTTCCAAGTCGGTAACCCTGTCTTCACCACCCTTTCTGTTGTTTTTTGTCTCTTTCATTGTATTTTCAAGTCCTTGTTTGCAGTACAGTGTGGACCTACGATGCCATTGCGCTCGGACGCTGTGGTTTCTATAGAACCCTATATCTCATTTTGGCAAAGTTGATCTGTATCAAGCCTTGTTATGCATGCCTTCGCCGTGTTCTAGTTGAATGCTTTTTGACAGAGTTATGGCAAGTTGTTGTTATAAAGTTTACATCGCTCTGTAATTATTCTTTAAAAGCAGACATGCCAAACGTTGCAGTTATTATCCGTTCAAAGACAACATTTTTATTTAAAGCATATCTGGATAAATATCAAATATATATCGCCTTGCATACAAAAACATTCTAGCTAAAACGTATAATTATGTCACCATATGTGTTGTGTTTAAAACGAGTAGTATCGTTCAATGCCATTTTATTTAGAAGTGTATTGAAATAGTTTTAATTAAATCAAAATATACAATTACTTCTACTTCGTCTGTTTGCAGGCCAATGTTCATATACCCAATATACTTTACAAACGTTTAATTGCAGGTAATTGCACATATTCTCAATATATAAGTCAACATTTGGAACCTGCACCAGCTACTAGATGCACAGCGTTTCTCCAGTGTAGAACATGGCTGAATAACGGGTACATATGGACTCAAATGCCATGTGCACCTGGAACGATGTTTAGTGAGCCTCACCAGGTCTGCATCCACGCAGACAGCCATCCTGGTTGCCCAGGTATCTATTCACAAGTGTTACTTCCATTTTTATAAAGTAGCATAATGCAAAGAGTAAGGAATTTCAAATAATGTCTTTTGTTTGAGGATTAGGATTCTTAAATAATGCATTACAATGTGTGTATGTTTATTAATCGTTCAAAACAAAATATAAAAACATTAGGTTGTTGTTTGAGATTCGAATAGGCAATATTATTGACATTCAATGTTTAGTGTCTTCTTACGCTAGGAGGCGTGAGAGGTGTTGCATCTTACAATTACCTCTTCATGAACAGACTCAAGAAAACCGAGTCTACTACTTTTCTCTTTTGTGTGTGTTTGTTGCTTCCAAGGGATCACCTTTGCAGTATTTATTTTCAATAATTGTACTTTCCAGTTCATGAAACGACAACCACACAGGGGACGGTTGGTGCTGTAAACGGCAGTAAGTAATATGAATGGCTAAAATACATATATCCAAATCATATTTAATTGAATTCAAACAGGCGTTTGAAGGTATGAGATTGTTCGTGAAAAGAGATTGCTCGTTAGAATACTGAAAATGTAAGGCAAGTTGTTGTTATAAAGTTTACATCGCTCTGTAATTATTCTTTAAAAGCAGACATGCCAAACGTTGCAGTTATTATCCGTTCAAAGACAACATTTTTATTTAAAGCATATCTGGGAAAATATCAAATATATATCGCCTTGCATACAGAAACATTCTAGCTAAAACGTATACTAATGTCACCATCTGTATTGTTTTTAAAACGAGTAGTATCATTCAATGCCATTTTATTTAGAAATATATTGAAATAGTTTTAATTAAATCAAAATATACAATTACTTCTACTTCGTCTGTTTGCAGGCCAATGTTCATATACCCAATATACTTTACAAACGTTTAATTGCAGGTAATTGCACATATGCTCAATATATAAGACAACATTTGGAACCTGCACCAGCTACTAATTGCACAGCGTTTCTCCAGTGTAGAACATGGCTGAATAACGGATACATATGGACCCAAATGCCATGTGCACCTGGAACGATGTTTAGTGAGCCTCAGCAGGTCTGCATCCACGCAGACAGCCATCCTGGTTGCCCAGGTATCTATTCACAAGTATTACCTGCATATTTATAAAGTGGTATAATGAAAATAGTAAGAAATTTCAAATAACGTCTTTTGTTTGAGGATTAGGATGATTAAATAATACATTGCAATGTGTGTATGTTTATGAATCGTTTAAAACAAAATATAAATACATTAGGTTTTTGTTTGAGATTCGAATAGGCAATATTCTTGACGATATTCAATTGTTAGTGTCTTCTTACGTTAAGAGGCGTGAGAGGTGTTGCATCTTACAATTACCTCTCATGAACAGACTCAAGAAAACCGTGTCTGCTACTTTTCTCTTTTGTTTGTGTTTGTTGCTTCTAAGGGATCACCTTTGCAGTATATATTTCAATAATTGTACTTTCCAGGTTATGAAACGACAACCACACAGGGGACTGTTGGTGCTGTAAACGGCAGTAAGTAATTAGAATGGCTTAAACACATATTTCCAAATCATATTTAATTGAATTCAAACAGACGTTTGAAGGTATGAGATTGTTCGTCAAAAGAGATTGTTCGTTAAAATACTGAAAAAAGTAAGGCAAGTTGTTGTTATAAAGTATACATCGCTGTGTAATTATTCTTTAAAAGCAGACATGTCAAACGTTGCAGTTAATATCCGTTCAAAGACAACATTTTTATTTAAAGCATATCTGGGAAAATATCAAATATATATCGCCTTGCATACAGAAACATTCTAGCTAAAACGTATAATTATGTCACCATATGTGTTGTGTTTAAAACGAGTAGTATCGTTCAATGCCATTTTATTTAGAAATGTATTGAAATAGTTTTAATTAAATCAAAATATACAATTACTTCTACTTCGTCTGTTTGCAGGCCAATGTTCATATACCCAATATACTCTACAAACGTTTAATTGCAGGTAATTGCACATATTCTCAATATATAAGTCAACATTTGAAACCTGCACCAGCTACTGGATGCACAGCGTTTCTCCAGTGTAGAACATGGCTGAATAACGGATACATATGGACGCAAATGCCATGTGCACCTGGAACGATGTTTAGTGAGCCTCACCAGGTCTGCATCCACGCAGACAGCCATCCTGGTTGCCCAGGTATCTATTCACAAATGTTACTTCCATTTTTGTAAAGTAGTATAATAAAAATAGTAAGGAATTTCAAATAATGTCTTTTGTTTGAGGCTTAGGATTCTTAAATAATGCATTGCAATGTGTGTATGTTTATTAATCGTTCAAAACAAAATATAAATACATTATGCTGTTGTTTGAGATGGGAATAGGCAATATTATTGACATTCAATGTTTAGTGTCTTCTCACCCTAGTAGGCGTGGGAGGTGTTGCATCTTACAATTACCTCTCATGAACAGACTCAATAAACCCGAGTCTACTACTTTTCTCTTTTGTTTGTGTTTGTTGCTTCCAAGGGATCACCTTTGCAGTATTTATTTTCAATAATTGTACTTTCCAGTTGATGAAACGACAACCACACAGAGGACTGTAGGTGCTGTAAACGGCAGTAAGTAATATGAATGGCTAAAATACATATTTCCAAATCATATTTAATTGAATTCAAACAGGCGTTTGAAGGTAGGAGATTTTCGTCAAAAGAGATTGTTCGTTAAAATACTGAAAATGTAAGGCAAGTTGTTGTTATAAAGTTTACATCGCTCTGTAATTATTCTTTAAAAGCAGACATGCCAAACGTTGCAGTTATTATCCGTTCAAAGACAACATTTTTATTTAAAGCATATCTGGGAAAATATCAAATATATATCGCCTTGCATACAGAAACATTCTAGCTAAAACGTATAATTATGTCACCATCTGTATTGTTTTTAAAACGAGTAGTATCATTCAATGCCATTTTATTTAGAAATATATTGAAATAGTTTTAATTAAATCAAAATATACAATTACTTCTACTTCGTCTGTTTGCAGGCCAATGTTCATATACCCAATATACTTTACAAACGTTTAATTGCAGGTAATTGCACATATGCTCAATATATAAGTCAACATTTGGAACCTGCACCAGTTACTAATTGCACAGCGTTTCTCCAGTGTAGAACATGGCTGAATAACGGATACATATGGACCCAAATGCCATGTGCACCTGGAACGATGTTTAGTGAGCCTCAGCAGGTCTGCATCCACGCAGACAGCCATCCTGGTTGCCCAGGTATCTATTCACAATTATTACCTGCATATTTATAAAGTGGTTTAATGAAAATAGTAAGAAATGTCAAATCACGTCATTTGTTTGAGGATTAGGATGATTAAATAATGCATTGCAATGTGTGTATGTTTATGAATCGTTCCAAACACAATATAAATACATTAGGTTTTTGTTTGAGATTCGAATAGGCAATATTCTTGACGACATTCAATTGTTAGTGTCTTCTTACGTTAAGAGGCGTGAGAGGTGTTGCATCCTACAATTACCTCTCATGAACAGACTCAAGAAAACCGTGTCTGCTACTTTTCTCTTTTGTTTGTGTTTGTTGCTTCTAAGGGATCACCTTTGCAGTATATAATTTCAATAATTGTACTTTCCAGGTTATGAAACGACAACCACACAGGGGACTGTTGGTGCTGTAAACGGCAGTAAGTAATTAGAATGGCTAAAACACATATTTCCAAATCATATTTAATTGAATTCAAACAGACGTTTGAAGGTATGAGATTGTTCGTCAAAAGAGATTGTTCGTTAAAATACTGAAAAAAGTAAGGCAAGTTGTTGTTATAAAGTATACATCGCTGTGTAATTATTCTTTAAAAGCAGACATGTCAAACGTTGCAGTTAATATCCGTTCAAAGACAACATTTTTATTTTAAGCATATCTGGGAAAATATCAAATATATATCGCCTTGCATACAGAAACATTCTAGCTAAAACGTATAATTATATCACCATATGTGTTGTGTTTAAAACGAGTAGTATCGTTCAATGCCATTTTATTTAGAAATGTATTGAAATAGTTTAAATTAAATCAAAATATACAATTACTTCTACTTCGTCTGTTTGCAGGCCAATGTTCATATACCCAATATACTCTACAAACTTTTAATTGCAGGTAATTGCACATATTCTCAATATATAAGTCAACATTTGGAACCTGCACCAGCTACTGGATGCACAGCGTTTCTCCAGTGTAGAACATGGCTGAATAACGGATACATATGGACGCAAATGCCATGTGCACCTGGAACGATGTTTAGTGAGCCTCAGCAGGTCTGCATCCACGCAGACAGCCATCCTGGTTGCCCAGGTATCTATTCACAAATGTTACTTCCATTTTTGTAAAGTAGTATAATGAAAATAGTAAGGAATTTCAAATGATGTCTTTTGTTTGAGGCTTAGGATTCTTAAATAATGCATTGCAATGTGTGTATGTTTATTAATCGTTCAAAACAAAATATAAATACATTAGGCTGTTGTTTGAGATGGGAATAGGCAATATTATTGACATTCAATGTTTAGTGTATTCTCACCCTAGTAGGCGTGAGAGGTGTTGCATCTTACAATTACCTCTCATGAACAGACTCAATAAACCCGAGTCTACTACTTTTCTCTTTTGTTTGTGTTTGTTGCTTCCAAGGGATCACCTTTGCAGTATATATTTTCAATAATTGTACTTTCCAGTTTATGAAACGACGACCACACAGGGGACTGTTGGTGGTGTAAACGGCAGTAAGCAATATCTTAATTGCTAAAATAAATTATATTTCCAACAATATTTAATTCAAGTAAAACCCGAAAATATGAGATATTTATTCAAAGGTGATTTGTTGTTAAAATATCTACTCTGCTGTATAATTATACTTTAAAACCTGAAATGTCAAAAGTTGACCGTTATTCACCGTTTAAAGACAACCATCTGCATGCACATTATCAAATTTATTTTAACTTGCAATCTACCTGAAAGTATAATCTTGGTCATTTTTGATTATTTTTTTCGAACAATAGTTGTGTCGCCATGTATTGTGTTATAAACAAATATTTTATCCCAACTCCGATTTAGTCATTCTTCCAGATTGCATTATGATACACCTTCAAGTTGCCCACACCCATACAGTCTCATACAGGCCATACTTCTGTAACACGTTCAGTGTTCAGAACGTAGAGGAAGGTGGCTATCACGTTACATGTACGAATATATCCCACGTATTTTACGGAACACAGAAGCAGTGTCTTCAAGTCTCACATTAACATTGCACGAAACATAGATGCAGAAAGCTTGAAGTTGCCCATACCTACGTTTGGTACGGAAGAGGCTTCAAGCTACACACACTCCTTCAAATACCTGTCTATTTACAAGAAAGTATATACCCACATGTTGTTCAAAGGAAAACAGTGACAGTGGGCTTCAAGTTGCCCTAACTCAAACAGATATAGATCATACTTATCAGTTAACACATATACATATATACCCACTTAGTGTAAGAAACAAAGAGGCAGTGGGCTTCAAGTTGCCCACATCCAAACAGATACACGCCATATATGTCATGTTACCGCAAATATAATGAATATAGATACAGAAGGTTCTCAAGTTGCGCACACACATGTATTGTAAAGATCGCAGAGGCATCAGGCTTCAAGCTATCCACACTCATACAGATACAGGTGATACCTGTCATGTTACCCGTAAGTATAGAGCCACATATTGTAAGGAACATAGATGCAGAGGACTTCAAGCTGCCCACACCCAAACAGATATAGACCAGACATGTTGTGTTACACTTAAATATACAATCACATATTGAACAGAACAAAGAGAAAGCGGGCTTCAACATACCTACATTCGTAAAGATACATGTCATTCTAGTCGTGTTACACTTCAGTATATAACCCCGTATTGTAAAGAACATATTTGTAGATACAGAAGACTTCATACAGATACAGGCCTTTCCTATCATGTTACGTGTAAGATCACACCCCCATATACTACAAATATGTTTTTATTGAATTATGGCAAAAATCAGCAATTTTAGTTCTCTTTTTTTGCGTTCTAATTTCTTTTGGTAAAATACCCACATGTATCCCTTCATTGATTTATTTATTTATTTATTTATTTATTTAACTACATGAAAGGTATCATTACACCGAGTGTGATATAGGAAATAGGGATATTCTGACATTTCATAGTAATAAATAAAATAATGAATAAGCATTTAAAATATACGTTTATTACAGAAATCAACTTTTGTACTTAGTTTTTGACCCCAAAAATACATTAAAGGAGTCATGAGCCTTTGGGGACCCGGGGACCCTTTTAAAACTAGAGAAATGTATAAAATATCATTATACCTAATATGGTAAACGAAAATAAGCAATAAGCTAAATGTATATTTGTATTGAACTATTCCAGAAATCAGCAGTTTTAGTACTTTATTTTTACTCTTTTTTCCCATTTTTCATTTTTTGACAAAAGACCCACATTTATTCCTTCATTTATTTATAAGTTCATTCATATATATCAATACACTTTAATGGGTAAATAAAATCATGAATTAGCATTTAAAATATATTTTTATTGAATTATTCCAAAAATCAACAGTTTTAGTTATTTTTCCAACATGTTGACCAAAAATAAATACATTAAGGATTCACAAACCTTTGTGGACCTGAAAAATAAGTCGAAATGTATAAAATAGTATTATACATAATATAGTAAAAGAAAATAAGAGATACGTTAAACAGATTTTTTTATTAAACTATTCAATAAATTACCAGTTTTAGTGTTTTTTACTCTTTTTTTCCATATTGTTTTCCAAAATACCCATATATATGCCTTTATTTATTTATTTGTTCATACAAATATATCATAACACTTAAATGGGTAAATAAAACAATGAATAGCGTTTAAAATATATGTTTATTGAATTATTCCAGAAATCAGCAGTTTTAATTGTTTTTATAACATTTTGACCCAAAAAACAATACATTTAGGGATTCACAAATCTGTGGAGACCCTTTTAAAAATGAAAGATGAAATGTAAAAAATATCATTATACCTAATATAGTAAAAAAAATAATAAGAGATATGCTAAAGAAATATATTTTTATTGAACAATTCCTGAAATTAGCAGTTTTAATGGTGTTTTTTTGCCAAAATACCCAAAGAGTCAGAAGACTTCAAGTGCTCACACTCATACACATACAGGCCATACATGTAATGTTACACGTAAGACTATACCCACGTACTGTACGGACAAACATATATAATCAAAAGGCTTCAAGTAGCTCACACTAATACATGTGCAAGCCCATACCTGCACATACTGAATAATTAGAAGCCCATACCTGTATGTTACAAGTAAGTACACACCCACCCATTGTAAAGAAAGAACCTAGAGTAGGGGCTTCACATTACCCATTCCCGCACTGATTCAGGTCATACCTGTCATGTTCCACGAACGACTACACCTAAATATTTGTACAGAACATAGACACAACCGGTTTCAATATACACACACCCATACGTGTACAGGCCCCACACCTGGCATGTTACTCACAAGACCGCACCCAAGATGACGTATATATAACGTTCCCTTCTTAAATAAGGATTTTAAAAAAACACAGTCATAACGGAAACTACTACAATATGTTTTTATTGAATTATGGCAAAAATCAGCAGTTTTAGTTCTCTTTTTTTGCGTTCTAATTTCTTTTGACAAAATACCCACATGTATCCCTTCATTGCTTTATTTTTTTTTTTATTTATTTATTTAACTACATGAAAGGTATCATTACACCGAGTGTGATATAGGAAATAGGGATATTCTGACATTTCATAGTAATAAATAAAATAATGAATAAGCATTTAAAATATACGTTTATTACAGAAATCAACTTTTGTACTTAGTTTTTGACCCCAAAAATACATTAAAGGAGTCATGAGCCTTTGGGGACCTTTTTAAAACTAGAGAAATGTATAAAATATCATTATACCTAATATGGTAAACGAAAATAAGCAATAAGCTAAAAGTATATTTTTTTATTGAACTATTCCAGAAATCAGCAGTTTTAGTACTTTATTTTTACTCTTTTTTCCATTTTTGACAAAAGACCCACATTTATTCCTTCATTTATTTATAAGTTCATTGATATATATCAATACACTTTAATGGGTAAATAAAATAATGAATAAGCATTTAAAATATATTTTTATTGAATTATTCCAAAAATCAACAGTTTTAGTTATTTTTCCAACATGTTGACCAAAAAATAAATACATTAAGGATTCACAAACCTTTGTGGACCCTGAAAAATAAGTCGAAATGTATAAAATAGTATTATACATAATATAGTAAAAGAAAATAAGAGATACGTTAAATAGATTTTTTTTATAAACTATTCAATAAATTAGCAGTTTTAGTGTTTTTTACTCTTTTTTTCCATATTTTTTTCAAAATACCCATATATATGCATTTATTTATTTATTTGTTCATACAAATATATCATTACACTTAAATGGGTAAATAAAACAATGAATAGCGTTTAAAATATATGTTTATTGAATTATTCCAGAAATCAGCAGTTTTAATTGTTTTTCTAACATTTTGACCCAAAAAACAATACATTTAGGGATTCACAAATCTTTGGAGACCCTTTTAAAAATGAAAGATGAAATGTAAAAAATATCATTATACCTAATATAGTAAAAAAAATAATAAGAGATATGCTAAAGAAATATTTTTTATTGAACTATTCCTGAAATTAGCAGTTTTAATGGTGTTTTTTTGCAAAATACCCATATTTATTCCTTTATGTATTTATTATGTCATAGTAATACTATCATTACACTTAAATGGGTAAATAAAATAATGAATAAACATTTAAAATATATTCTTTATTGAATTATTCCAGAAAACCATTTCGGGATTCACCAACATTTAGGGACCCTTTAAAAATATGGAGAAATAAAACAAAAACATTTGAATGAATGAATGAATGAATGAATGAATGAATGAATGATGAATGAATGAATGAATGAATGAATGAATGAATTTAATGAATATGAATGAATGAATGAATGAATGAATGAATGAATGAATGAATGAATGAATGAATGAATGAAATGATGAATGAATGAAGGAATGAAGGAATGAATTAATTAATTAATTAATTAATTAATTAATTAATTAATGAAGAATGAATTAATGAATGATGATGAATGAATGAATGAATGAATGAATGAATGAATGAATGAATGAACGAACGAACGAACGAACGAATGAATGAATGAATGAATGAATGATGAATGAATCAATCAATCAATCAATCAATCAATCAATCAATCAATCAATCAATCAATCAATCAATTAATTAATTAATTAATTAATTAATTAATTAATTAATGAAGAATGAATGAATGAATGAATGAATGAATGAATGAATGAATGAATGAATGAATGAATAAATGAATGAATGAATGAATGAATGAATGGTGTTGAGAAAAGCTTGATGTTTTTGTATGGCGTGTCTAGTTTGGGTCCTAATACCTGTGTTTTGGTCCATAGCCAAAATGTTGGATTCAAATTACAGCCAGTAGAATATAATTATGTGTTTACTGACTCACATATTAAATAACGTTTTTACTTGAACATTACGTTTTGATTTGTATAGTCACTCTAGATATGACAATATTACAGGTAGATGTTCGCCAACCCAGTGGGAAGAAGGTCACTTGAAACCAGTTCCAGGTTCACAGTGCAATAGATACTACAAGTGTAAAGTCGTTACCACGTACCCGCTCGGAGTTAAGGCATACTACTGGTTAATCGTTGAATATTTGCATATTTGCCAAGATGACAGCCAGTTCCAGTGTCAAGGTAAATGTGAAAACTATAAAAATCTGATCTTGAATGAAAATTTGCCTACTTTACCATATATGGCATATTGGTAAATATCATTTAAAGCAAAGGAAAACTCTTCTAATGAATGCAAAATCCTTTATGATGCATTATAACACTTTAGTATACTTTTTTTTTGATACATTTGTTGTGATTTCCCTTCTATAAATCAGTTAATTAACGTATTCAATATATGGTCACTTAGAACTGTGATGTCATAGTTCTCAAAATGGCTGCGTTCCCTGTCCGATATTTCTATCCTTCTTCCATATCCGTCCTCAATAGAACTTTCAAATGATCATATCTTGTTTGTTTATCTTCCGATTTTGGTACTTCTTTCACCATGGCTGTGTCGCAACATGCCCTTTAATATAAATCCACTATATGTGTTAACCTCAATTTTTAGATAGAAATCAGAATTAAATTCAAAGATAAAAATATGATATTATTAAAGAAATGAATATACTTACAAACGTTTCAATTGCCGGTAATTGCACATATGCCCATATATGTCAACATTTGGAACCTGCACCCGATACTGGATGTACAGCGTTTCTCCAGTGTAGAACATGGCTGAATAACGGATACATATGGACCCAAATGCCATGTGCACCTGGAACGATGTTTAGTGAGCCTCGCCAGGTCTGCATCCACGCAGACAGCCATCCTGGTTGCCCAGGAAGCGATTCACACGTACACTTTGTATTATATAGACTAGCATCAAAGACAGAGTACGGGTTGCTCAACAAAACACGCAACAAACACTACCCACCTTTGCGTCTCTTCGCATGGGATGATAACCACATGTGTTTATGTTGTGCGTATTTTCTTGTTTGTGATTGTCGTACCAATATGTAATGCCATTTTCTGCCTTGTGTACACTCTGGCACCTTCATTTATTATTTGATCTTAATCAAACTTTTCAGGGTCTTTATATCAATGAAAGCTCGGACAATTTCGAAAATCAGTTAGATCGGATCAGTAACGCCGGAGTTATGGCCCTTGTTTTGCTGAAAAATGCCATATTCTGCCTTGTGAACACTCTAGAACTTCATTTACTATTTGATCTTTACCAAACTTGCATAGATTGTTAATATCAACAAAAGCTCGGACAAGTTTGAAAACCCAGCCATATCGGACTAGTAACACAAGAGTTATGGCCCTGGGTTTAGTTAAAAATGCTGTATGTTCGGTAAGATGGTAGGGCTTTCATTTTTAATCCGATTTTACTAAACTTTACCAGGTTGCTAATATCAATGAAAGCTTGGCCAAGTTTAACAACCAGCCAAATTGGATTAGTAATATCAGAGTTATGGCCCTCGATTTAGTTAAAGATTCTGTATTTTGCCTCTTTAAGACGATATGGCTTTCATTTGGCCGGATTTCAATGAAAGTTTGCTGGGATGATCAGTACCAAGCATAGTTGTGCATATCGTCACCGTGTTCCAGTTGAATGATTTGGCAGAGTTATGACCGTTTAACGTTTTACTACACACACTTTGTCCGGACTAGTTCTCCTGAACCCTTGCCGAATTTCAGCGAAACTTTGAAGGGATGATCAGTACCAATCCTGGTTGTGCATATCAACAAGTTCCGGCTGTAAGATTTTTCGTGGAGTTATGGTCCTTTATAAGTTTTAATACACAAACTTTGTCTGGACTTGTTCGGCTGAACCCCTGACCGGGTTTCAGCGAAACTTATATAACCCTTTGGTTTTACAGCGCACTGCATGTTTAGTGATTGACCCCTCTACAGTCAGTCATTACGCTTCACTTTTCACTTGTGCGATGACTGGACTACCTCTTGGGACTCTATGATTGTACCTACTGAAACCCCAACTAAGGGAGGTGGGTGCATGAGCTTTCGTCCCTCGGGTTTTCTGATCGTACCCTAGATTGGTTTTCTCTTTAGCTTCAACTACTATGGTTGTTCAGTACGATTCTGGATACATCCTGAGATGTTTATTATTTTGTATGTGTTTCTTTAGTTAATTTCTCAGGATGTGGATTTTATTGTTAGAGAATTCCTTTTGGTGGGATGTAGTTTTGTTTATACTGTCTTGTCTATTTGGGCGTTGAAGACAGGATAATGCGAGGATTGTGCGCATATAAAATCGATTCAAGCTAACCAGTAGGCCTTATTGCCTACTGACCGTTCCAAGTCGGTAACCCTGTCTTCACCACCCTTTCTGTTGTTTTTTGTCTCTTTCATTGTATTTTCAAGTCCTTGTTTGCAGTACAGTGTGGACCTACGATGCCATTGCGCTCGGACGCTGTGGTTTCTATAGAACCCTATATCTCATTTTGGCAAAGTTGATCAGTATCAAGCCTTGTTATGCATGCCGTCGCCGTGTTCTAGTTGAATGCTTTTTGACAGAGTTATAGCCCTTTAAATGTTTTAATGTTCAAACTTTGTCGAGATTATTCTCTTCTGAACTCATGGCCGGATTTCAGCGAAACGTTTTAGGGATGGTCAGTACCAGGCCTAGTTGTGCATATCATCGCCGTATTACGGTCGAATGATTTTTGGCGGAGTTATGGCACTTTAAATGTTTTAGTACACAAACTTTGTCCAGACTAGATCTCCTGAACCTCTGGCCGGATTTCAACGAAACTTTGCAGGGATGGTCAGTGCCAAGCCTAGTCATATTATCGCCATGTTCCGGTTGAATGATTTTTGGGTCTCTTGTTAGTGAGTCTGCATCCCCGTAAATAGTAATAATCAATGTGGTCAATTTTAAATGTTTTCATTTTTCATTGTTTGATTATTATATATTGTTCGAAAGAAAAAGAAAATTGAGACATCATAAGGCATTCATTAAATATAAAAAATATAAATGCTTTATATTTACATATTTTGTTCTGAACACAGAAAAAACAATGCCGCTGACGTCTTCCATGACATCGCCTGAACAAACAACGCCGTCAACGTCTTCCGTGACGTCGCCAGAAAACACAACGTCGTCTTCCTTGACATCGTCAGAGCAAACAACGCCGCTGACGTCTTCCATGACATCACCAGACCAAACAACTCCATTAACGTTTTCCGTGACATCGCCAAGGAATAACGTCACGACTACCCCTAAAAATACTACAACTTCTAAAACACCAGGTAAGATATTATGATAACTAAATAACCTTTTTAATGTATTGATAAAATGGCCAAGTTAAGCTTGAAATGCAATTTCTCTGCTTAGTATAAAATCTCAGACCGCCAAAGATTAACATACACAGAATACGGAAACTGTGTTACCGTGAAAATACTAGCAGAGGCACGAATTGGGGTTTGTGGCATATGCCGAGTTATTTATAAGGTTTACAAAAATAGGCGACGCGGAAAGTCTATTGATTTCCGCAACCCGATAATCAGGTGTGTTTGTTTAAAACTATCAATACCTTTTTTCGAAATGTACATGTAGCGTTTCCCCAAGGTTCATGTTGAATGGATCCAGTGGAGGGAGGGGTGTGTGAAAAGATGTGTGTGGGTGCGGTTGGTTGGTCCGCGGACATATTGGAACGTTGCGGACATATTGGCACCCTACACTCCAACGCCAAGTATGCGTTTAAAAAACAGTTGCTAGGTAAAGCACCGTTCCGAATATGCAAACATTAGCAATGGTCGTATTAACTATGTAAATCTAGAATAATCCAGAATAATTTCGGAGAATATTTGGCTTTCAGTGAGCAACATAGCATATTAGTTAAACAATAGGACAAACTAGCGCAATGTGCATCTTGTCCAAAATGTCTAACGTTACTGATCACCATAAAATATGATGAAATTAGGCTTAAAATGCTTAAACATTAATGTGTAAACCCACAGCGGCCTTTTTGCCGGGAACCTTGGAACGGTCAGTGGCAAAAATACAGCTGAGGGTTTTCAGAATGTTTTAAGTTTAATCAGGACACATTTACGATACAGCTTCGAAGACTATAGAAGACCATTGATTCTCATATAACTATTTACTATAAGTATAGTCGTTTCTTTGCATATTACTAAGTGTTGATATAGCAGAATAATAAAGTCAATTTTATAACTCCAAAATGTATGACCTTTTATTCAATTATATGCAGAAGGTTCAGAGTCATAATGATATATAGACGATCAATAAATCTACAAACTTAAAGACTGTCTTGTACCCCTTAAAGATTTGAATAAAATGTAATGCTTTTAATTATAATTACTTGGACTTTTTGCTATCAATTACACGAATAGCATGAAAAATACCATAACAGTTTCGAGACACTAACAGGAGTGTCAATAAAACCAAGGTCTCTACTTTTCTCTCTTGTTTGTGTTTGCTGCTTCCAAGGGATCCTCTTGTGTTGTGTGGCGACAACATATCAATAGTGTTGTTACTTACCGATCCTTTGGGTTCATCAAGCCCATTTTTATGTGTGGCTTTACATAAATTATTAAATTGTAAAAGTGTATATTGTTACCCAAATATAACGACACGTGTGTTTAGGAGGAGGCTAAGTTGCATTACTTATGATTACGACCACCCTACAATTTCAGATTCTACCGACAACGACGATAGTCAAAGCAGTGCAAATGACGATCATACCAGTGATGACAGTAAAACAAATAATAAAGAGGAGGACGGAAATACTCAAGAAAAAAATGAGGACGGAAATACCAAAGTTAAAGATGAGGACGGAAATACTAAAGATAAAGATGAGGACGGAAATACCAAAGTTAAAGATGAGCAAGGAGATACTAAAAATAAAGACGAGGACGGAAATACCAAAGACAAAGATGAGGACGGAAATACTAAAGATAAAGATGAGGAAGAAAATACCAAAAATAAAGATGAGGACGAAAAAACGAAAGATAAGGATAAGGACAGGACTACTAAAAATGAGGATGAGAAAACCAAAGATAGAAATTAGGACGAGATACTCGCATGACAGTTCAATAAATAAAATTCATTCCTAATTTTATGTCATTTTCCATTTCCAGCAAACTTTTTTTTGTTTCTTTATATAATGTCTCGTTACATTCAGATGTGTTCTGACTACGTCACACACTACGTGTGGAACAATATAGTTCATAAATAAAGTCGTTTTGATTAAAGCGTATTGTAATCACAGATGTTGCACTGATTATTTATATAGACAAATAGACAACAACGGATTCAGAAGAAGATATACGATTGTATTCACATGTTTCTATAGCAGGCTGATATCAATATATGACAGATAAGTAAGTTTTGGTTTCTCACATTTGGTGAATACGAGTGCATTTTGGGAATATCTTAGTCGTTTAATTCAATGATGAACATTGGACACGGCAAGCGCCCGCGCGCGAGAGAGAGAGAGAATTGGGGGAGGTGGGGGCGGAATGAAAGAGAGAGAATGGGAGATAATACAGAGAGTGAAAAGGAGGAGCGGGAGAAAACGAGATGTTGAAGAGTGAACGATAGAGGGAAAGAGGAAAATTAGTCAGCGAGAATAAGAAAGAGTAGGAAAATATGAAATATAGACAGCACTTTATGTTTTCTAAGCACATATTTGCTTAATTGTATATATTCATTTCTTTTATAAAATATTCAATATTTTGTGTTTGTTTTCTGTGTGTGTTTTCTACATATTTTGATTCAATATAATGTATATCAGGCAGCTGGAGTACAGTGCGTTGTAAACCATTATCGCATGATGCGAACAAGTACGAATCATTAGGCGCTAATAGAAACATAGAGTAACAACTAATAGTAACAACTCAAAATCAACTTTCCTAATAGTTTGACTTTGTGATGTCCTTTGCATTTATTATTGTTTTTGCCTTCTTGTTTGTCTGTTTGCGTGTTTGTTTCTGTGTTTTGTGGTTTACTGTCCTCCTTGAATGCTACTTTCCCTGGCCGATCTTTTTATATTTCTTGACATAACTTATAGTATAATTCTAAAATATCAGACGTGTAACGACGGTCTCAAATGAATAGTAGAAACATAACAGCAACAAGGAAAAACAAACGTCTATTGTTATGACACGGTGAATACGCATTTTTGATTACACGAGCAAAGCTGAGTTTATTTGGAAAAAAGTATTCCCAACATCTATACAATAGTATTACAATATTTCATGGGTATCCGATAAAGATAGGGAATTCCAACACGAGGTATAATTGTTTTTATCGGAACCGCGGTTCCGGTTAAAACAATTATACAGAGGGCTGAAATTCCCTATCATGAGCCGGATACCCATGATTGATTCTTTTTCTTGCATCCTACTAATTATTGTGGTATAACATTGTTAAGTGTTTTAGGTAAATTATTTACAAAAATATTAAATAATCGATTGAACGATTGGGCCGAAAATTACAATGTTTGTTTGGAAGCACAGGCCGGGTTTCGAAGGGGAATGGGTACCACAGATAATATATTCGTATTGCATGGTTTGATTACACACATTATTAACACTGGTAAAAAATTATATTGAAGTTTTATAGATTTTAGCAAAGCTTTTGATTATGTAGAAAGGAACACTTTATGGACTAAGTTAATTAATTTTGGTGTAAGAGGTAAGATCCTTACAGTCATCAAAAGTATGTATGAAAATATTAAAACACGTGTAAAATTTGATAATATGTTGAGCAATGATTTTGCATGTATGTTAGGTGTGAGGCAAGGCGAATGTTTATCGCCGTTTCTGTTTTTAATGTTTCTAAATGACATTGAAGAACATTTGATATTGAACAATTTTGATGGTGTTGATACTTATATGACCAAACTATTTTTGCTGTTATACGCTGACGATATTGTGATATTTTCAGAATCATCAATTGGTTTACAGAAATAGTTAGATCTTTTAGCTATTTACTGTACAAAATGGAAACTTAAGGTTACTGTTAACAAAACAAAACAAAAATAATTATATTTAGAAAAGCTGGACTTTCATCCAGAAATCTTGTTTTCCTGTTCAATAATTCTCCAGTTGAAATCGTTAAATCTTTGGTCTATCTTGGCATTGTCTTTAGTCAAGGTGGCTCCTTTAATGAAACACAATTAAGTTAAGCTGGTAAAGCACAAAAAGTTTAATGAAATTTACAGAAATATTGAGAGAATACACACTATTTATTGTAAAAATGTTTAACGTGTTAAACGTTCTACTCAAAATGACTTTGTATATGGTATTCTTGGCAGATTTAGTCTTAAGGATATTAGATATATTAGAATAATTAAATGTTGGTTGAAAATTGTTAACACTAATGACCAAAAGTATTGCAAACTTATACATAATATGCTTAAAATAGATGCTGATTTATACCCAAATAAAGTATCTTGGGTTACACGTGTACAAGATTTATTATCAAGGTTAGGGTTTCATGATGTTTGGCTCCAACAAAATGTTGGCAATAAACATGTTTTCTTAAGTATATTTAAACAACGTTTCTATGATAATATCTTAAAAACATGGCAAACTCGTGTAGATAATTCAACAACAGCTGTATGTTTTAGAGACGTTGTTACATTTGGTACTCAACATTTTCTTAGTACTCATATTATACCTAAATTTAGAATCGCTATGACGAGACTTATTGTTTCTTCTCATAAGTTGTGTATAGAATCTGGCAGATGGCAAAGACCGAGAATGCAGGTCGAAAACAGATTATATACTGTTTGTCAAAAAATGGAGGACGAATATCATTTTTTATTAGAATGTTTACTTTATAATGATTTGCGTAAAACGTATATAAACCGCTTCTACTGGGCTATACCAAGCATGTATAAATTAAAATTACTGTTTGAAACTCAAAATCAAAATGTAACAAAAAATTAAGTGTTTACATCTTCAAAGCATTTGAACTCAGAAAAATAAAACATTCATAGTATCATTTGTATAATAATCTTATATTGTTACATGTCTTTATACACGGTTAAAACTTTTACCTTTTACTTTTGTACACTGATCATTTTCATTTTTTTTGTTTTTGTAGAACTTTGGAAATCAAATAAATAGTAGAGAGTATTGTGGTATTTACAAACAAAAAACTGGTGATTTTATGAATATTGAGTTCTGCTCAACTCGGGGCTAGAGGGCGTGAGCGGTAGATAGCATATTTCACTGCCACTCATGAACAGTCTCAATCAAACCGAGACTGCAATATTTCGTATGTGTCGTGCTCGGCCGTTTCCAAAGGTCCATTATCATACTCTTTTATCGTTGATTATACTGTAATATAAACTATATATGATAGTATAGGTAGTAGAATATCAATAAAGATTATTTTTATAGTGGCAATATAATTTGAAAGGCTGTTTCTCACCTTCTCCGCTTATTTCTTCTCCGCTTATTTTCTGTCATAAATTGTGTATATAGCATATATTCATATTACTAAAAATGCTGTTTGTTATCTTGCTATGTCAATTGCTTGTATGAATGTAAAATATGTCTCACGGGCCTCTGGCCTACTGATTGATGAATAAAGTCTTCTTCTTCATATCATTGACATGTTGTTCGTTAACGTTTCCAATTACTAACCAGTGTAGCAGCAGATCGTCTTTATTCCCGGTTAGCCACGGGGTGCCGTATTATTACAATTGGAGAGATATTTATTTATTTTGATCGAAATAAACAACCTGCCATAAAACCAATTAGCATGATAAGCGACTCTTCAATTAATTGTTTTTTTGCATAGCTATATATCTATGTAGGTTTTATGATTTATGAAACGTTATAGTAGAAATAAAAAATGTATTGTAGAGTTCTATTGATAATGTAACAATTATCAGCAGTAAATACTATTTGCGATACATATTCTTTTTTGGAATATACCTCTCCATCATTCTTTAAACGAAATGGCCACTGAATTGCATGTGAAAACTGATGAAAAATAGTAAAATTCAGACCGAAGTTAAAAAGTTCAAAAAGCATTATTTCAGAAATGTCAAACCTAAAATACAATCAAATAGTCTTAACTTTCTCAAATATTACGCCAATTCATATGATAATGAATTTTGGACTGAAAACGATGGAAAACGTTACCAACTGATGGGTCATGAAGCCATATTTCAAAAATGAATTTGCCATCACGAAAAATCAACAAATTTCACAGCCCCAAATTTCTTAAGTAAGTGCTCATTCAAAACAAAATATACACTACTCAACTTTTATAATCGGTCACCCAGGTTTTTTGAAAATAACACGAATACTAAAAACTGGAAATCACCGAAACACATACAAATATTTTATTAAGTCTACCAACAATGTAATCTAAAAAAAATCACAACTCGTCATGGCAAACGGAAACCACTTCAGTAATAATGGGTATGCCCTCCATCAGCAGCGATAAAAGCTGTACACCTCCGCGCAATAGAACCAATATACACCTGAATCACATTATGTGCGATATGGGCCCATTCGGCCATGACGTCACGTTGCAGATGACGAAGATTGTCTTGCTGTTGAAGACCCCTGATTCTGCGTTTGAGCAGGTCCCAGACGTGTTCTATCGGGTTTAAGTCGGGACTCTTTGCGGGCCATTGCAGTACTATGATGTTGTTAGGTGCCAATACGTCCTTGCAACGTGACTCGTGTCTTCGTCTACAAACAGAACATTGACCCAATCTGCAGTTTGCATAGATGGTGTGTTGTCAATGTAAGTCTTGCTGCTCGGTGACGATAATAGCGATATCGTACACTCCCAACAGCTTCAGTGGGTTAAGTCCAAACAAGGCAGATTACGTTTATAAATCGCTAGCGATATTTGTTAAACGACGCCAGTTAAAATTTCAAATGAAAATATGAATTATTAAAAAATATATCATTCTTTGAAAAGTGACCGATTATAAAAGTTGTTGATGTACACCAGTACAATAGCATGACCATTATTTGAATAAATAATTAATTTTCAACTGATATAAATGTTCGCTGAATTGGGAAATCATTACCAACCAACGCTTTTTTTCATAGTTTTCACATTTTCTTTTGTATACCGTTTCTGACCATTGTTGATCAAATATCTCCGTAAGTTTGTATTACAAAGTCAGTTAAACATAACACAAATAAATCAATCTGCGAAACAATACTATGTCAGCATCGATATTTATTTTGATTTTGTTATAATTGTTTATTTTTACAAAAAAACACATAAAATTCGGAAAAAAATGTTTAAAAGCAAAAACATAAACCAATTAATACTATAAGCTTGCGGTTTATGCGTCCATGCCAGTAATGGTATAACAAAGTTGTAAGGTGGTAACAGTGTTTATGTATGACACAAACTTTGCTATACGTTTAAAGTTTGTTCACATAGACTACTTCCGATATTACACTCCAATTTCTTAAAATGCCAATGTTTTTAAAATGTCAGTGTATGTTTACTTAAGCATTGAATCAGGAGCCGTTTATTTCTGAGAACTCCAATAATAGCAGCCGGACCTTTTGACCGTCTGACCGCTCGTACACTCCCAGACAAATGTGTTCAATCTGCTAGTGTGTCTTCTTGACAATTTGACATTAAATATATGTATCTACTTTTTCTGTATATTACTGTAATAAATATGATTAAAACATGCAAATGCAATAGGTAGTAGTAGTAGTTCTTGTTATTTGACACATGTTCAATATTTGACTTATTTTGTATATACAAGTATATACGGAGAAATATTGTACCGAACCAGTGTATCATGTTTGTATTAAGAAATCACAGGAAAATCGCTGAAATATATTATATATGGAATGTCCAATTTGACCCGTTATTACCCACTCGCTTTGAAAAAGCAAGATGATATTAAAATCACCTCCGTTTGTCCGTACGTCTGTCAGTCCGTTGCAGTATCTCCTCCTTAACCACTTTGTGGAATTCAATCAAACTTAGTGGATTACTTCCCCACATGATAACGGGAAGGAGGCAAATGCTACATTAATTTTGCCTCCGGATTCGATTTGAATACAGCTTAAATATGTGTTTTTACTATGACATGTGTGAAGAACGCGTGGGGTTTTGCGATGGCGCAACGTCGAATTCGTTCTAGTTACTCGTAGATATATTATTGTCTGTATCGCGTGTTTTTTTGTTTTTTATTTGTATTTTTATTTGTTGTTTTCCTTAGCTAAAATGTATCCCTTTATTTCAATAATATAAACCAACGCTTTGTTGTTTGAGAGCTTCTAAATACGTTTGGTATATGCATTATGAGTATATATCTTGTTGTATTGTAATAACAAAAGGTTGTGTGAGGGTGTGCTTGGTTTAATCATTAAAAAAATGTATATTGTGTTTCATAGGTATGACAAGCAAGATTTTACGCAAGCGTAAAATAGCTGCCGAGAGACTAGAAGTTAATCAGCACAGAAATACAGTTGTTCACAAGTAAGGGACACTTTTGCGTTAGCGTGTGCATTACAACTGTACTATAGCGACGTGAAATATCTAACACAAGAATAGTCTTTAATACGTATATATTAAACACGTATATATTAAACACGTATATATTAAACTATTATGTATTTATTTACTTTCACAATTAGAAACCAGAGTAAAATGTTCAAAGAAATATAAAAAGATCGGACAGGGAAAGTAGCATTCAAGGAGGACAGTCAACCACAAAACACAGAAAAAAACGCAAATAGACAAACAAGAAGGCAAAAGTAATAATAAATGCAAACGACATCACAAACACAAAAGGGTTAACAATAGGGCTACCGCCTTGGAACAGTCAGTGGCAAAGTAGGCCACTGGGGGTTTAAACCGGTTCTAGGGTGCATCAACTTTCAATAATGTACAAATTATAACGTGCAAGCAGTCCTAACGTTCAAAGCGAGTTAGGCTATCAAAATGAATCTGCCCAAGGAAGGCAATCTCGCTTCTTCTATAGCGGTGATATGTCCCTCTTTCTGACTGACACGTGTGCTCTCAAAAATGGACTATGACCTCCGAAACTGGTTCTAGGTCGCCAAAACTGGCTTAAAAGCACAAATCTTAGCATTTTGGAGTAAAAAAATTATTTAACTACTTTCCAAACTACTCGATACAGGGTACTTATTGTTCAGAAACAAGGTGACCCCCTCACTCGTGGTTGCCGAATGTTGCCCCAGTCATCCCATTGTTTCATAAAACGAACCTCCACTTAGGCTATAGGTTTTGGTCATGCTGTTACTAAATATATATTTAATTATGTTGACCAAAATGATGCTTACACAACCATCCCATTGTTCGTTAGAGTACAAGGCGACCCTATCACCCTAACTGTTCATCCTAATGCTTGAACTTCCATCCAGGTTAAGCGGTCAGCACTTTAATAAGCTACCAATTATTATGAATTGGGGTAACCAGGTCATTCTGAATGGTTATACAGGCTCCACATGTATTTGTATATGTTGGTCTCCTCGTTTTCCACCGTCGTACATGTACTGCCCATAGCCAAATACAATATATTAACCGACTTAAACTATATCGACTATAACACACAACTCATATAAACGTTCAATGATACCATGTGCAATTATAGGATTGCGTTATCAAAGTGAAAAATGTAAACGAACTGTTGTTACCTTACCATTTGCAATAATAAAAACCATAATAATGAAAATATCAACAAAAAAAAAGGAAAAGGAAATCTGCAGGTTTGATCACCTTTATCTGTATTTATTAACATTCACACTAGCGTTTGTTTAGTGCAGTGTAGCGGCTGTAAAACGTCTACCCGTGCTACGAATCAGTTGTGTTATTTTTACTGGTCCTTTGGGACCAACGAGCCCAATATAGGTGGCTCTGAAGTAGAATACCGCTTAAGCCGGTGCTAGGGGCGTGAGAGGTGTTGCTTCTTTCATTACTTCTCATGAACAGACTCAATAAAACCGAGTCTGCTGCTTTATTCTCTTAATTGTGTTTGTTGCTCACCAAGGATCACCTTTATCAGTATTTATTAACATTGAACCCTAACTTTCCCGGCACTAACTCGACGCCTCAATCAACTGCTCCATAGAGCCTAATGAACGTTTTTCGCTAATATACATACAATAATTATTGTATGGTACACTTCTGTAGACTGATTTACGAAAACATTATTTCAGCAAGTGAAACGGTAACCTTTTAAAGTTGCAAAATATGTGTTTATACCAGTCAAGATTTTTAGACTAGTTCACTAGGAACTGAATTTGTAATGCATGCTTATCATCAGCTACATGATTCACAGTCTGTTAACCGTGGATAAACACAAAACCCATATAAGGTTTAAGAATAAAGTGTGCTGTAGAAAAAAATATTACTAAAATAGAATTATATTGGGCCTTGTAACGCGCATGACCCCTTTTCTATTGCATACACGGAATTATGTCTTCTTTTATCCCGGAATGTGGATCATCAGTACAAGTATATACGAAGGAATATGGCACCGAACCAGTGTCCCATGTTTGTATGAAGAGATCATAGGAAAATCTGTATAATATATTATATATGGAATGTGCAATTTGACCCGTTATTAAAAATATTATTGTCTGTGTCGCTTTTTTTTGCTTGTTTTGTTTTTATATTTCTAAGCTAAAATGTATCTCTTTATTTTAATCATATAAATCCGCGCTTTATTGTTTGAGGTCTTCCATTTGTTTTGTGAATAATTAACCTAATAAAAAAAACTATGATTTTTATATATATGTATAATCCATTCATCACAGACGGATAAAGAAAATAAGCATACTAAATTAGAAATAAATAGGTTTCAAAACAGCAACTTCCTTTTCAAATACCAACACAAAATCGTACTATCTCAAAACACTCTCAAATTGCGCAGACACTTGGTAAAAATGTTATATCGTTTAACTACGCGCGTAATTCCGGAATAGACCTGCGCAATTTCGGAATCGCCGGACATTTTAAGAATTCTTACTTTGCGCAAAGCAGTTCCGGAATTGTTCATATTCTCACACTGTGTATAACAAATATTCAACGTACTATGAGAAAATAAGAAAACTTATTCTATACCTAATTTATACATCCAATCGTAGACGCTCTTTCGAGTCATGTGACCGTACAATATATTTCCGTATCGGGACGCACGCGCGTACAAAATATCCCGTATTTTGTTCGTATTGTACGCTTCACAGGTTCCATGTTAAACCTATGATAAAGACCGAAACGCGTGAAAAGGTCCGAATAAAAATCAGAACCGACAGGCTTCTGTCATTACCTAACCATAAATTGTTGTCAAGTAATGAAAACCTATCTATTGCACATATTTTTATTTAATTTTCCTTTATAACAAAAAAAAAACACAAAAAACTAGCATAATATATCATTGTTTGAAACTGACCTTCGGTAGTATTTAATCACTGTTGACAACGGAGAAATGGGCATTCTTTCAAGCAAATAAAGCTTGAGAGTAAGCCATGTCGAACACAATATATAAAATACATAGACCTACATGCAATTGTGCTTTCGATGTTCATAGCGACTTGCTTGAAAGCATGAAACAAACGAAAGTTATATCCGAATTATAAATGATTGGTTAAAATAAAGGTATAGAATAAAAAGGTTACTTAACATGGTTCTGTACAATACGGGATATATTTGGACTCGTACACAGCTGGAAAAAATCATATTGGACTCGCCTAACGGCTCGTCCAATATGACTTTTCCAGCTGTGTACTCGTCCAAATATATCTCCGTATTGTACAGAACCATGTTAAATAACCTATAAATATAGTTTTAAATATATTCCCAAAACCATCGAAAAACTAGTGCTTATAGTAAACGTACCATCGACAAACTAGTGCATAACTTCAAAAACCAGCGCATATACCAATATACATATATATATAAATTATACCTGCTCATTTCGATAAAACGCTTTATTAAACCTACTTACAAATATATACTTTACTTATATTTGTATTTGATGTAATGAAACAGTACAACTTCGCCGCCCAAAAGTGACTACTGATTTACAATATACCGTCGCTTACGCACACCGTACAACCCGTATCTTTGATGAAAGAAGGATAACTTGATATCCGAGCCGATAAAAACGGCAGACATCAATACTGGTTAATATTTCTTTCAAGTATTTTTCAAAGTATATTCAAAAACAGAAATGTAAAAGTGAGATAAAAAATTACAAGGTGTACATGTGTATGGACGTTTAGACATTCTACAGTGATTATCCCGACCAATTCCGTCGACCAATAAGGCAGACAGTCGAACCTAAACTTCAAAGCGTTACGGAAATTACGCAAAATGTTTGCATTCGATGCCATTACTGTTGACAAAATATTTAATTCAGAAATCATGATGCCTTAGTAAATAGAGCAAATTTTACTAAGAGATCAGTGATGACAGAGCAAAGAAATTGCGTAATGCCCAAGTTGACAGAGTTTATTCTTTGGAAAATAGCTATATCTACCATTTTTATCGAATTTGAAGCATATATTTTATTAATTAAATGAACTGTGTATGACTCGAGAAGATCAAACACTAAAACATTACGCGTGGAACCATGATAATTTATGCTGGTACTTCGTAATAAGCCAATGTGTCTCATACGTGTCGTAGGGGGTTTATGAAAAGGCTCTAGTCTCATTCTGTAACTCGATTTGAATGGAGAGTGAACCTAGAATGTTCTTTTTGTTTTAGCCTTTTGGCGACGAATGACTTTTACACGTATTAGTGAGCCTTTATAACTCCAGTTCACTGTTTGTATACAAGTCAATTAAGTCTTACATTTAGCAAAAGAATGCAGCATTAATTATAGCAAAGTCATCGAGTATGGAATTAATTTTAAAGCCTCAAATGTATGCTGTTACCGTTATGTGGTCTTTACAGAGGTTATCTCTTCTTATCGAAGGCTTATGGGATAGGAGCTGTTCGTCGTCGTTAACCTTTGCCACGTTAACACGATAGGGCCTTCATTTTGCCATATTGTGACGGTGTGAACACTCCAGCCCTTCTTCAATTTTTCATTTGATCTTTACCAAACTTAGACAGTAGTTATATACACATAATTTCTCAGACGAGTTCTTGAACCAGACAGATTCGATAGCAAAGAAGTGGAATCTCAGAGGAGCTGCTGTGGTAGAGTGGTACACTGGTACTACTCGCTTCTCGATCCAGAGGTCTTGGGTTCGATTACCGGTTGGTCACCTCTTTGATGTTCACATTTATCTTTTACTATAAAGTTAATTGTCCGATCTGGCTGGTTTTCAAACTGTTACAAGCTTTTAATGAAATGTTAAATTTGGTAAAGTTTGATAAAGTTTGGTATAGATCAGATGAAAACTTGTTGCTCTGGTTTCTGCCAAGTCATTGAGTACCTTCTTTGTGGCTTTCTAGGCTATTGTTTTTTTGTATTTAAATATACACGAGTATCTTTGTGTTTTACTTATATTGCCTATTAATGTTGGCTTGTTGGTTAGAGAATAGTTCATGACGGGTGTTTCTTTATTTACACTGTCCCGTTTTATTGGGTTGACAGAAGGGTAAGTGTGAGATTTGGTGTACCCTAGAACCTGGTTTAAAGCCCAAGCGGCTTTTTTTGTCACTGACGGTATTTGGCCTTTTATTCATCTTTAAATGTGTTCTTTGTTTCTCTGTGTGTGTGTGTGTGTGTGTGGTTGACTGTCGCCCTTGAATGTTGGGTTTGAGGATACGTTATGGCTAAGAAAATATAAACAAGTGAAGTGGTGGTGCAAACGCCGGATTGCAAATTCACCATTTTTACAAAAAGATATAAGTGAAAAGTGGAAGTGGTGATAATTCAAGTAAAATACAAGACTGCGTTAAGGTTCTTGTCATACAACACTGTGCAATGACAACGAACATGTGTGCCAAGTTTCAAAGTTTTCCGACAATTCGTTTTTGAGAAATGAGGAAAAACAAAAAACTTAACCAAAACGTCAAAACGTGTAGACGGACATACGGACGGACAGAAGACAGACGGACGGACGGGCGGACGCGGGCGGAAATCACCAAATTATCAACTTAGAATTGCCACGCAATCCGGATAAAAAAATAATATTTCTAATAACGGGTCAAATTGGGCATTCCATATATAATACACTTATGATTTCTTTATACAAGCATTGGACCCTGGTTTGGTGCCATATTGCTTCGAGAATATGAAGAGCTAGCCAATGTACAGTCGTAGGCGTATTAAGAGCTAGCCAATGTACAGTCGTAGGCGTATTAAGAGCTAGCCAATGTACAGTCGTAGGCGTATGAAGAGCTAGCCAATGTACAGTCGTAGGCGTATGAAGAGCTAGCCAATGTACAGTCGTAGGCGTATTAAGAGCTAGCCAATGTACAGTCGTAGGCGTATGAAGAGCTAGCCAATGTACTGGCGTAGGCGTATTAAGAGCTAGCCAATGTACAGGCGTAGGCGTATTAAGAGCTAGCCAATGTACAGGCGTAGGCGTATTAAGAGCTAGCCAATGTACAGTCGTAGGCGTATGAATAGCTAGCCAATGTACAGTCGTAGGCGTATGAAGAGCTAGCCAATGTACAGTCGTAGGCGTATGAAGAGCTAGCCAATGTACAGTCGTAGGCGTATGAAGAGCTAGCCAATGTACAGTCGTAGGCGTATTAAGAGCTAGCCAATGTACAGTCGTAGTCGTATTAAGAGCTAGCCAATGTACAGTCGTAGGCGTATGAAGAGCTAGCCAATGTACAGTCGTAGGCGTATGAAGAGCTAGCCAATGTACAGTCGTAGGAGTATGAAGAGCTAGCCAATGTACAGGCGTAGGCGTATTAAGAGCTAGCCAATGTACAGTCGTAGGCGTATTAAGAGCTAGCCAATGTACAGTCGTAGGCGTATGAAGAGCTAGCCAATTTACAGGCGTAGGCGTATTAAGAGCTAGCCAATGTACAGGCGTAGGCGTATGAAGAGCTAGCCAATGTACAGTCGTAGGCGTATGAAGAACTAGCCAATGTACAGTCGTAGGCGTATGAAGAACTAGCCAATGTACAGTCGTAGGCGTATGAAGAGCTAGCCAATGTACAGGCGTAGGCGTATTAAGAGCTAGCCAATGTACAGTCGTAGGCGTATTAAGAGCTAGCCAATGTACAGTCGTAGGCGTATGAAGAGCTAGCCAATGTACAGTCGTAGGCGTATTAAGAGCTAGCCAATGTACAGGCGTAGGCGTATGAAGAGCTAGCCAATGTACATTTCCAAATACACGATACTGCATACAACATAGGTCGCTCACATGTAAAATGATCGGAACAATTCAGATTGCAGATCGTAACATTTCCTATATACTACATATTGGTGTGCGCCAGTTGGTCAGGACGTCGTCTACTATTCATAATTTTGATAGAGCATTATCAAAAAAACTGTCCAATCAGTGACCAGAAATAAGACATAACCAATGCATTCTGGTAGGTGATAAACTCGGTCTTTATCCTTGATGTTCAACCAAGTTTATTGTTAAAATTAAGGTATCTACAGTGTGATTCTTTTAAAACCCTGCCTATTTCATGCACATTCATACAAATGGATTCAATATATGTATCTTTTAAAATCAAAATCTTGAAAATCATCATCTTTTTACTCTGGCAATGATTTTTATTTTACTATAGAACCTAAGGATAAAAACCGAGTAACACAAATTTTATCACCTACTGAAAATAAAATAAAATCTCAACATCTCTGCAATGCAAAATTATGAATTGTCTACTGTCTAGCCACATTTAAGGCAAAATTTATAAAAAAAGAAAAAAAAAAGAAAAAAAAAGGAAGAATACGTTAAAACATTTCAAAAATATTATACGAAATTACTACGGAATAAATCTGATTGATTCCTATGAGTCTGCATGTCATTACTTACATGTATATTGTAAACACCATTCTTTACAGAATTAAACGAGACGATTTCAATCAAATGTATATCTAATTCAAAACATGACATATAGTGGAAATAACTGCGATATTTGGCAAAATAGTTCAAATTGTGATACAAGCATGAAAGTTGGAAAAATGATCCCCTAGGGTGTTCCAATCATGGCAAGAACCTGAGCCTCTTCATTTTCATCTTATTTCAAAATGGTCATCCGTTTTCAAAATGGCCACCAAAATGGTTTAAATTTCAAGAAATGCTACCATATCAAAGTTTTTCGCAGAAACTGATAGTAAAACGTTATTGTTTAATGCGTTGTTTATATGATAAAAATAGACTACTTTTGTTTCAGTTTATTATATCAAACTATAATCATATATATAATACATTATATTAAGTATGTGATTAGAATGACACGAATGATCACAACAGACCAAAGATTAAAATGCATGAGGCAACATGTTCCGTCGAATAAACTGTTTTATGACTTGCCTATAAACACAATTATTAATGGTATCAACGCATACATATTACGAAACTATTCTTCAATGAAATGTACTGAACACTAATCAAGTTGTTCACTTTAGAAAATGTTATCAAATCATACAGTAGAATGTTGACGTTATTTCTTTACGTCTATTGAAAAAGTTATTTAGGGTCTCAATATTGTTCCTATTAAAGTTGGCTGTAATGCAGTGTGTAATGTCAGTACCATATTAAGCTGAAACAATACATACCCAAACAACATTATATATATTATACTTACGTATACCCCTCCCCACCCTCAACCCATCCCCATCCCCAACACACACACATCTAGCATTCCAATTTTGGCAACTTTTGAATGTATTAATTTAAAATACATATACAAACTGAATCAAGTTTTAATGGTGAAATATCTACCTAAAGTTGAAAACACAGCCGTTGCAAAGCCGGTCCGGCATGTCATTCAACCGCTAGGTGGATTTTATATTTTTTAAATTAGGTATATAATTGAACAGGAAATGTAGCTTTCGAAGAACACAGTCAAAACACGCACTAAAACAAAACAACAATACATTATTACAATGTTAATAAGGCGAAAGGCATGTGACATCACAAACAAAAACAGGTTGACAATAGGGCTACCGCCTTGAAAAGTTCAGTGGCACAAATGCCGCTGGGGGAGCGGGGAGTGTGTGTATGATTGGGTGAGGGGGTTAAACCAGGTTCTAGGGTGCACCAAACCTCACTCTTGGGTAATATGTTTGAACAAACTATCGGCGTTATTGCAATTATTTTAAAAGCAAGCTCCTTCCGTGGCAGCTAACAAACATTCAATGGATATGGTCAAGGAAGTGGTAGCGTTTCTTACTCCTGTACAAATGATGGTACTAACAGCAGATCTTCCGTTGTTGGCATTGGCAAACATATTCAGTGGCAATGTCCGAAATATTTTGATGGAAAAAACAAATTGTTATTATAATTATTATTATAATGGGAAGGTTGCACATCGAAATGGCAATTTGGAAGGTACTACGAAGTGTACCAAAATATAATGGCTGGATAACTGTCTCCTCTGAATCTCCTATCGAATCAAAAGATACGATCGATTCGTTTATATCTGCTTCAAATGTTGCAAAGACAAGTTTAAGAGCAGCAGATAACCGAATGTGCATTTTATAAGCGTAAGGAAAATGTGTATTTTAATCGAATCGATGGGATGAAAATAGTCTTAAATCATTAAAAGACGGTCCACAATTTCTGTTATGGAATCCTTTTCTGAAGTACTTATTATCGACTGTATGTGCTCATACAGAAAAAAATATTCAGCTATACAAAAAGTGCATTTCATAACCAGGGTTCTCCAACAAGTCTCATGAATGTGGTTACACATCTTGACGATGTTTAGGGCAGACAGGGTTCTCCAACAAGTCTCATGAATGTGGTTACACATCTTGACGATGTTTAGTGCAGACAGGGTTCTCCAACAAGTCTCATGAATGTGGTTACACATCTTGACGATGTTTAGTGCAGACAGGGTTCGCCAACTAGTCTCATGAATGTGGTTACACATCTTGACGATGTTTAGAGCAGACAGGGTTCTCCAACAAGTCTCATGAATGTCGTTACACATCTTGACGATGTTTAGTGCAGACAGGGTTCGCCAACTAGTCTCATGAATGTGGTTACACATTTTGACGATGTTTAGTGCAGACAGGGTTCGCCAACTAGTCCCATGAATGTGGTTATACTTTTTGACGATGTTTAGTGCAGACAGGGTTCTCCAACAAGTCTCATGAATGTGGTTATACATCTTGACGATGTTTAGGGCAGACAGGGTTCTCCAACAAGTCTCATGAATGTGGTTACACATCTTGACGATGTTTAGGGCAGACAGGGGTCTCCAACAAGTCTCATGAATGTGGTTACACATCTTGACGATGTTTAGTGCAGACAGGGTTCGCCAACAAGTCTCATGAATGTGGTTACACATCTTGACGATGTTTAGTGCAGACAGGGTTCTCCAACAAGTCTCATGAATGTGGTTACACATCTTGACGATGTTTAGTGCAGACAGGGTTCTCCAACAAGTCTCATGAATGTGGTTACACATCTTGACGATGTTTAGTGCAGACAGGGTTCGCCAACTAGTCTCATGAATGTGGTTAAACATCTTGACGATGTTTAGGGCAGACCGGGTTCTCCAACAAGTCTCATGAATGTGGTTATACATTTTGAAGATGTTTAGTGCAGACAGGGTTCGCCAACTAGTCTCATGAATGTGGTTATACATTTTGACGATGTTTAGGGCAGACTGGGTTCTCCAACAAGTCTCATGAATGTGGTTATACATTTTGACGATGTTTAGTGCAGACAGGGTTCGCCAACTAGTCCCATGAATGTGGTTATACATTTTGACGATGTTTAGGGCAGACAGGGTTCTCCAACTAGTCCCATGAATGTGGTTATACATTTTGACGATGTTTAGTGCAGACAGAGTTCGCCAACTAGTCTCATGAATGTGGTTATACATTTTGACGATGTTTATGGCAGACAGGTTTCTCCAACAAGTCTCATGAATGTGGTTACACATTTTGACGACGTTTAGAGCAGACAGGGTGCCAACTAGTCTCACGAATGTGTTACACATCTTGACGATGTTTAGTGCAGACAAGGTTTTCCAACTAGTCTCATGAATGTGGTTACACATCTTGACGATGTTTAGTGCAGACAGGGTTTGCCAACTAGTCTCATGAATGTGGTTACACATCTTGACGATGTTTAGAGCAGACAGGGTTCTCCAAGTCTCATGAATGTTATTACATATCTTGACGATGTTTAGAGCAGACAGGGTTCGCCAACTACGTAGTCTCATGAATGTGGTTACACATCTTGACGATGTTTAGAGCAGACAGGGTTCGCCAACTAGTCTCATGAATGTTATTACACATCTTGACGATGTTTAGTGCAGACAGGGTTCTCCAACAAGTCTCATGAATGTGGTTACACATCTTGACGATGTTTAGTGCAGACAGGGTTCTCCAACAAGTCTCATGAATGTGGTTACACATCTTGACGATGTTTAGTGCAGACAGGGTTTGCCAACTAGTCTCATGAATGTGGTTACACATCTTGACGATGTTTAGAGCAGACAGGGTTCTCCAAGTCTCATGAATGTTATTACATATCTTGACGATGTTTAGAGCAGACAGGGTTCGCCAACTACGTAGTCTCATGAATGTGGTTACACATCTTGACGATGTTTAGAGCAGACAGGGTTCGCCAACTAGTCTCATGAATGTTATTACACATCTTGACGATGTTTAGTGCAGACAGGGTTCTCCAACAAGTCTCATGAATGTGGTTACACATCTTGACGATGTTTAGTGCAGACAGGGTTCTCCAACAAGTCTCATGAATGTGGTTACACATCTTGACGATGTTTAGTGCAGACAGGGTTCGCCAACTAGTCTCATGAATGTGGTTAAACATCTTGACGATGTTTAGGGCAGACCGGGTTCTCCAACAAGTCTCATGAATGTGGTTATACATTTTGAAGATGTTTAGTGCAGACAGGGTTCGCCAACTAGTCTCATGAATGTGGTTATACATTTTGACGATGTTTAGGGCAGACTGGGTTCTCCAACAAGTCTCATGAATGTGGTTATACATTTTGACGATGTTTAGTGCAGACAGGGTTCGCCAACTAGTCCCATGAATGTGGTTATACATTTTGACGATGTTTAGGGCAGACAGGGTTCTCCAACTAGTCCCATGAATGTGGTTATACATTTTGACGATGTTTAGTGCAGACAGAGTTCGCCAACTAGTCTCATGAATGTGGTTATACATTTTGACGATGTTTATGGCAGACAGGTTTCTCCAACAAGTCTCATGAATGTGGTTACACATTTTGACGACGTTTAGAGCAGACAGGGTGCCAACTAGTCTCACGAATGTGTTACACATATTGACGATGTTTAGTGCAGACAGGGTTTGCCAACTAGTCTCATGAATGTGGTTACACATCTTGACGATGTTTAGAGCAGACAGGGTTCTCCAAGTCTCCTGAATGTTATTACATATCTTGACGATGTTTAGAGCAGACAGGGTTCGCCAACTACGTAGTCTCATGAATGTGGTTACACATCTTGACGATATTTAGAGCAGACAGGGTTCGCCAACTAGTCTCATGAATGTGGTTACACATCTTGACGATGTTTAGAGCAGACAGGGTTCGCCAACTAGTCTCATGAATGTTATTACATATATTGACGATGTTTAGAGCAGACAAGGTTCTCCAACAAGTCTCAAGAATGTGGCTATAAGTCTGGAAGAGTTCTACAGTAAACATTGTCAGGTAATGGAGACCTTAACCTTGAACCTATTGACCCAAACTATATAGTGACTTACTCTTTCACCAAGGTCAGTCTATCTGAGAAATTCATGCATCACGCTACATATCTTGAAGAGTACAGAGATGAGGGGACAAGGCTTTTCTTTATGAAGTCATGTTTACCTTGGCCATACTGACCCCAAAACATATGGGGGTCATCGTCTCACCATGGACATTCTTGTATTTCTTCCTGAGTGTGGCTATGTCTTTAAGAGTTATAAAGTGGACTAGATTTTTCGTTATCAGGTCATGGTGACCTTGAACATATTGACTCAAAAATGTATATGGTCATCCTTTTACCATGCAGTGCTCATGCTGTCAGCAGACATTACCGACATTTTCGATTATTTTATCTTAATGTCGATTATTTCAAAGAATTGTCGATAAAAAGTGGCGATTATTTTCCAAAAAAAACAAAACCTTATTGCTGATAATTACCCTTTGAAAACATTTACTATATATCAGGCCACAGGCATGGGCACTCTGCTTGTGAATGGTCATGCATGTGGCTACAAATCGTGAAGTTATAGAGCGGACATGATTTTTCATTATCAGGTCATGGTGACCTTGACCACAAAATGTGTAAGGGTCATCACAACATCATGGACAATATACTTTAAAGTTTCATGAGATGGCTATGAGTCTTGCAGAGTTATAGAGCAGACAAGGTTTTATTTACGGATGGCAGAATCCAGTATAACCCACCGAACTTCGTTTTGTTGGGGTATAATAAAACCTCAGTACTTTACAATTCCAATCTGCAATATGAAACAGGCGGCAAACTATCCATAAAATACTTGATATTTCTGTGATAGGACTTAGAGAATGACGGTCATTACAGAAGGAAATATGAACCGAAAAAATGACAATTAAGCACGATTAAATTATTTGCTTTTAACAAGTACAAGATATTGACCTTTGCTTCCAGAAAAATTAGAAACATATAAAACACAGCGGGACTTTTGTTTTAGCCAGCAGCTTCATATACTCATTAATCCGAGGTTTCTGTTCTAATGCAGACGTCAGTAAGGTCATATATATATATACATATACCTGTCCATACATACCCTCCCCGTGCGGTTGCCGGGTAGATCATATACTCATTAATCCGAGGTTTCTGTTTTAATGCAGACGTTAGTAAGGTCATATATATACACATATCTCTGTCCATACATACCCTCCCCTTGCGATTGCCGGGTAGAACATGGGTAGACAGAGGGGTAGGACCCCCTCACCCCGCCCCACTAAGTTCATACTGTCACTTTTTATCATGCTCATTCAAGGGCTCTTCATGACACCGTGTATGCAAACGTGGCTCCATCTTAAATGGAATATCTACTATAGAAGTTGCACTCTGCAGGTTAGAAGGTTCTATGCCCATTCTCCATATTTTACGTTGATGGATATGGATTTTACATTCCATTTCAAGTGCCTGGCACGTTCATTCCCGACATATAACCGTTCATGTGTTGGAGCGCCGTAAACACACAAGTCAATAGGGATATATCTGGGCTAAAGCTCAATGACGTCACATATACGATGTCCGAAATAATAAACGTATACTTTTGTATATATATACCGTGTAAGTAATGAACTGTTTGTCCGAAATCATTGACCGTTTCAGTTTATTTTTAGAACATACCATGTCTAAAATCGAGCCATTTTCCAAACCTACCCCATTCCATTATAAACAAGAGGCCCAAGAGTGCCTGTGGACGCTCTACTGGCTAAAGATAAAGTTTATGTATAAGGGTACGTAACTCTTTCAAAAATCATTCAACCGAAACATGGTGATGACATACGCAACTAGGCTTGGTACTGATCATCCCTGCCAAGTTTCGTTGAAATCCAGCCAGAGGTTCAAGAGAACTAGTCTGTACAAAGTTAGTGTATTAAAACCTTTAAGGGGTCATAACTCTGCCAATATTTAATCAACCACAAAACGGCAATGACAGTTGCAACTAGACTTGGTACTGATCATCCCCACCAAGATTCGTTGAAATCCGGAAAGGAGTTCAGAAGAGACGAATCTGGACAGAGTTTGCCTATTAAAACCTTTAAAGGCCATAACTCTGCCAAAAATCATTCAACCAGAATATGTCGATGACATGCACAACTAGCTTGATATTGATCATACTTGTCAAGTTTCGTGGATATCCAGTCAGGGATTCAGGAGAACTAGCCCGGAAAATGTTTGTATAACAAAAACATTTAAAGGGCCATAACTCCAAAAATATGTAAACCGGAACGCGATGATGATATGCACAACTTGCCTTGGTGCTGATCATCCCAAAGTTTCGTTGAAATCTGGCAAGGGGTTCAAGAGAACTAGTCCAGACAAAGTTTGTGCATTAAAACCTTTAAAGGGCCATAACTCTGCCAAAAAATCATTCAACCGGAACACGGCGAAGAACCTGGAACTGATCATCCCTATTAAGTTGTTAAATCCGGCCAGGGTTTAGGAGAACTAGTCAGGACAAAGTTTGTATATTAAAACCTTTAAAGGGCCATAACTCCGCCAAAATCATTCAACCAGAAGACGGTGACGATATGTACAACTAGGCTTGGTACTGATCATCCATGAAAAGTGGCCAAATGAAGGCCCTTTCGTCTTAATGAGGCCAAAATATCGCACCTTTCAGAAAATCAAGGGCAATAACTCCAGACTAAAGGGTCCAATCTGGCTGGTTTTCAAACTTGCCGGATCTTTCATTGATATTAACAATCTGGTAAAGCTTGGTAAAGATCGGATCAAAAATGAAGGCTTTATTGTCTTAACGAGGCAAAATATAGGATTTTATAGGCTAAAAAAAACATGTTCAAATATGTCACATAGGAAAGGGGGAAGAAAACACAACCCTTTTTTTTATTTCTTAAGTTAGTTTTATTCTAAATATGACGGAATGATGACAGCTTATTTTCCTTTTTCCTAAGTAGCAATTATGTATACATATTATATAGACACAAATGATGGTGGATGCCATTTGCACGTGCAATCGCACAATATTCACATGTAAGTGCAGGCTGTTGACGTGCTAAGCATGAACAATCTGTTTAATGCGCCTTTCATGGGCAGATTTATACATAAGTTCTGCACATTTTTTAAAACAGATTTTTCAAACCTAATACTTCAAAGACCTGGATCTGTATTCATAAAGCTTCCTAGCAATAACTTATCTTTTTTTTTAAAACACCTTTCTGCATCGATTTAAGACTGTTTTTTAATATTGTTAATAAGGTTATGAATGAATAAAACCTGGAGCTAACTATTTATCTTAAAACAGATGGTTTGTATTGTCCATGAGAGGTTAATAAAGAGATTTAAAAATATGTTAAAATCTTAAATTTTGACTTAAGATGTTCCACTTAAGTAGCTTTATGAATAAGGGCCCTAGCTTAAACAATACACTTATACAATGTAATCAACATATTATATGTATATATGTCACTTAACTATGAATGGTACCTTTATCACTACAGACTTGCATTACCATAGCATAGGATAGATGGAATGCATTGAATTGGGTTTTACGGCGCACCAACACATGAAAGTTTGGAGTATGGGCCCAGTACCATCTTACCTGTAGAACTGCAGAGTTGGTCTGCAAATTCTATAGGAGATACTCCATTTACGATGGGGCCACGTTTCCAGGATAGAGGGAAGAAGAGATGGTGTAATAGTATATGTATATAGAAAATGGGAATATTTAGGTAAGCCAATGTTGCAGAAACAAACAATAATGTATATCTGACGCGATCGCTGAGTGACATTTATGCACGGACTAGTAAACATATTTTAAAAAAACACGGAAAAACGAGTGTGTATTAGGATTCTCGTCTTCCCTTTACTATATATGTACATATAACACCATCTTTTTTTCTATCTATCCTATCGTAATGCAAATCGTAATGCAAGCCTGTGTTTATCACAGCAGCTTTCTGCGTCCTGAAAATGATATATCTCGTACACTGTATAATAATAATGACGGAGTGTTAGAAGCACATGTCTGGCATACAGTTTTAACAGAGATGTCTCGTCTCATCATATTATTACCAATTCCTGACAATTGTTTCAAACTGATCCCGTTTCGATCCTCTTATGTAAATATACACTTGCTGCGACGTCACATTCATGGAACAGTATTTATTTTTTGATTGTTCTGTGTCATAATCGGGGAAACAGTATAAAATGTTTTACACCATGGTATAGGCATTTTATACAGAGTGTTAATGGGAGGTATAATAACCCCAATTTTAGAACTCTAGTGTTATTTTTAACATTCGCAACTGACATATCTCACTCTAAACCAAAATCTTAGGTTTACTATAGTAGTACACTAACCAAAATCTCAGGTTTACTATAGTAGTACACTAACCAAAATCGTGTGACTTGTGCCTCCATCAAATAGTAATGGCGTCTCAAAGTTTCAATTAGATCGACTAGAAATTAGTTTACCCTATGACTAAGTGAGGATTTTTAATCCCGAAAATCCTCACTTGGTCATGTGGTAAACTAATTTCTCAAGTGTTTTCTGTGTCCATAAATTGTACACAAATGTTATATGTATTTGATGTGGAATATAACATGGTGTCCAAGAGCAGGTGAGTATAAGACCAAGTACAAATCCTTGCCAAGACTTACACTGAGGAAATTATCTTTACAGCGATTTGGTAGCGCACTCGCTTTCCATGTGAGGCTGATGGGTTAAAGTAGCTATCTCGCCAACAACAGCCAAAGTTTAATTGAATTGGGGTTTTAAGGCGCACCAACACATGAAAAGGTTATATGGCGCCTAAAAGGCATGAACATGCCAGGCTCATCTTCCATGTACATCGAGATAAAATATGGAAAATGGGCCTAGAACCTTCTCACCCTATTTACACCGTTTCAAAACCTAGGAACGATGAGGTATATATATACATATATATATATATATAATTTACATGATTTGAGAATATAAACTATATACACAGTTTAAACGGTTTTAACCATCCTGGCCAAACCCCAAAACTGGAATGTTGAATTAAGAGTTACCAACTCTAGGCTAGCGCTAGGATTTTAAACCCTTTAGCCAAATCTGGCTAAAGCCCTAAAAATTCCTTTAGCCAGATTAGAATGTCTTTAGCCAGACTTTTGCCTAGATATTTTTTAACGAATTGTAGGTGCTAAAACTTCGCGTTTGCGTACACATCAATAGTAAGTTAAAAAAGTATGCTTTATTAACCTATATGTATAGGGTATCAATATGTCCACATCATATGCATTCTGCTTTAGTGCTTACAATTACTTATAATTACAATTGGAGCTGTACAATATTCAAAAAGTTTTAAAAATTGTATTTAATTTAATGCTATTTTAATTTTTAAAAAATGTCGAATGAAATTTTAAAAAGGACAATGAATGCATGCATATAAGAAAATATAAAAATACAGACTCTTGTCTCCATTGATTAGACCATGTAGTATTTTCATTAAATGTATTTAAATATAGGCCTACTCCTAACATTCATAGAAGTAAAATAAATATATTTAAAAATGTAAGGCTAAGCTGAGGCATATAAAACAAGTTCAACTAACAGTAGTTCCAAAGGAGCTAGAAAGATCGCGCTGCATTGTGAGACAAAATTCAGAAATGCCACATACACCACGAATATCGTGCACAGAGTAAGTAATAAAAGCCACTTCATTCTAAAATTGTACCTCAATATTTTGAGTAAGCGCACCTTTTGCATTTTTTCATGTTGATTGTTCAACCATAAATTATCCCAATTCAGAGACAGTCGATCAAACATCGGTTCACACTTGCCATTGTTCCAGTTTACGCTACCGGGTGTACAACTAATTAGTCTTATCAGGGATCGTAAAGTTCGAAAAACACCGACGGCATCTCGAGCTTATTAATTCGTAAACAAACTTTGTGTTTTGAAAAGCCATTTTGGCCGCTAGAGGGCGCCACTTTATTTTTAATGTTTTACCCGGCTCGATAACACAGTTAAATACGTGGATTATATTGAGCGCGGGGTCACAAACAAGTTGATTGACAGCAAGAGGCGGAACAGTGGGCGGATTCTATCGCACAGTGACAATAGAAACAATAAATGACAGCGGTCTTCAATAAACACTGCGATAATAAGTTTATCAGTCCAAATTGATTGTCGCTAATTAGCTAACAACACCCAGCGGGGTAGTGGCTTTATAAACAGTGAAATACTTTGTGTATTAGAATTCGGGATTTTCCGAGATTTTAGACAAAATTGGTCGGAAATTTGGATTCGCCAGACCGCCGATATCTGGCGAATTTGATATGTATTTCTTACGATTTTCATTCGCCAGATCGGGTTTCTTTTCGCCTATGGCGATTTGGCGAATGCTTAACGCGAGCCTAGCAACTCACAATTCATTTTACGCATATTCAATCACTGGCAATTTAAGAACCCATGAAAATTCCTCTAATGTTAATCGGCACATACACATTATTATTATATATAATTTATGATGCAAACTCCTGGATAGAGTTTTGATAAACGGTTTTGTAGTGTAATTTTGACGTTATTTGCTGCAACTCGCAGCTGATCTTGGTTTACAATGTCTGTCTGCTCATCAGTCATTTCTCCAAAACACCCCTTTGTAACATAATGGAATGGTCTAAATTTAAAGAAAGGTCAGTCCATTACTGATTCATAGCGGGCTAAGGCTTGAATATGATGAAAGTAGGTATAAAAGTCGAACAGCAGAGGTACCATTCATAGAACTCATCCAAAACCATGCAAATCAAATCAAATATCAAAGGTTAATAGAAGCAAAGCAAATGTACTATTAGCACAATGTTGTACGATCACACACACATTACATAATATCAGAGAAAATACATATATGTCATTTATTCTCGAACTGCAACCCTGAGTGCTCTTTAAATGCACATATAAACTTTGCGATGGGTCATGAGTAATGTTTGAATAGTTGCTATAGCTCTCTAACAATGAATTGAATGATGTTTAAAACCTCATCAACACAGTATAGGTTATTTAGAACTGCCCCAGAGAAAGGGGACGGATACATAGGAATCCAGGAACCTGCCCTACTCTTACTATCGAATAAATACATAGTTCTTTTAACGTGCTTAGAAGTTAAACTCCTATACACGGGATCGCCCAGTTTACGACTCCATCCAACATATGAGGCTAAGAGAAAGTGTTTTGGCCAAGAACAAACCAATGAAACTCAGTGGTACCGTTGTGGCTTGAACCCTGGTCCACGCCAGCCCCTTACAATGAATCCAGTGATATACCTGCAATTGATCACTGTTTTCCTTTCAAGTGTAAACAAAATTACAGCAAGAGCACTACACATACAGTTATACTAGTTTGAGTTTATAGAAAACTGAAACTCGCAACCGTGCATTCATGCATGCTCAGCTTTTAATTCTTGAAACATTAAGAGTTCACTTGTCAAGCGTGATCTGTTTTTATAATAGTATCTTTTAAGTTCTTTGAAAAAAATGTTCATGATGACTTAATACATGTATTTAAATCCAAATCAACAAATGGTACACAATTCAAATATTGCAGTATCGATGAGAAAAAAATAAAAACAGTTTATGACATAGGAAAGTTGACCAGGTGTCAAGAGTTAATCCCAAAGTTCCTGTATCCATGATCAATTAATTATCTGACAATAGTAAAAAACAACACACTATTCAAGTGAGATTATCAGAGATTATACTTTAATATTTACCCCGGAGTCAACACCTGTCGTAATTATACTTATTTTTATATACAATTTCATAGTGGATAGGAATATGTTTAGTGCTGGGATTATCAGGAAATAATCCTAAGGTTTAAAAATTATAATACTTTTAGTTTATTATACCACTAAAAGGATGATCATTGACCTTTAATCTCATATTTGGCTACATAAGATGGATTGGATTATTGGATTATCCTCTCCATGTTTTAAATGCAACACAACACATAGATTCACGTGTTTACTCTGGGCTTTGTTATATCTGGGATGAAAATTGTAGAAATATAAACCTTCGTTATATATTTATAATGTAATGTGGGCTTTATTATATCTGGTATGAAAATTGGACAAATATAGACCTTTGTTATACAATAACAATGTAGTGTGTCAACCGAAACAATCTTTAAACCAGAGATTTAACACTTCTTAGATCTCTGTTTATGTTGTTATTGTACAACAGTCCTTATCTGACAGCACAACATGTATACATCTTCAGTTTTATAAACTCATAACATATTCATTGTGCCATTAAAAATCTGACAATGTAAGGAATTGTTCATGGCAATCCAGTACAGATACGAAGATCCGTTCCAAGGTATGAGTGTTCTGTTTAAAGAAATACGAATGGTGGGAATTTCTAAAATCTAAAATGGATAATCTGGATACCGAACACTGATTTTTTTCATTTCATACCATGTCCATGCTGCCATCAATTAAAATGTTAACGTTTATTGACAAGATATCGAACTGTAAATGTTTATTTACAAGCTATCAAACTGTTAACGTTTAATTACAAGATATCATGCTCCTGTTGACATTTTCGAGGTCATTGTTTATGCACGTGATTTATGCATGTAATTATATCCGTTCCAGTGCACGTGTAAAATGAAGTATTTACAGATTGACTTACTTTCTATTAAACCCACTGATTGCTGATATTTCCTTTGTATTTGCACAGTTGTAAATCATTTAATTGAAAATAACAAAGTGACTGAAGTATTCTAACTACCAGTTATCGGAAGTTAGAGTATGGCAGACAGATGAAATGGACATGCTACAAAACAAGTAGAGTATGGTACCATCACATTGGTTGATTTAAAAACCTCAATGGGCTTCACTCATCTCAATGTTTAAATCAACCAACTCGATGAGACCATACGACCATACGCTATTACTTAAAGCTGTGCTCTGCTTCACTAGCTTGCATTAGGTTCCATAAATTCAAAATACAAACAATAACCTATACATAGCACACATACATTGTAACAGTGAAAACAAAAAATAAAATTATACATGGCAACCTTGAGTTTTATTCAAACATTAAAATTTGCTCCTCGATTTAGTTATCCTGCATCATTCTTATTTAAAAACTGCTTGCATAAAATTAAATAAAATTGAGATTTCAATTTTCTTCATTATTTTGCTAATTTTTTAAATATATTATAAAAAGTTAGTACTCTGTAAAAACAAATTTGCTTTGAACTATTCTAACAATTAATATTGATGATTGAACAAATGCAAGTTAAGAGAAAAACTAACTGGACACCGTGAGTTTTTAAAAAATCAAGATTACGTTGTGTCCCCTTTAAGTAACTGACTCAACAGTTTGTCAGTACTTGTTTATAATGTTATGTTGTATTATATGTAAATGATTGTGTACAAACACAGGTCATCATATCCTATACGTGTTATGTTTAAAGGGACACATGGAAATCTTTTTATCAATGATTAATTTTTGTCACGTTTTTTTAATCCAGTATCATTTTTTTGATTTTGAACCTGCTTGCATATAATTAAAAAAAGTTAGGTTTTCATTTTCTCTTCTTATTCTACCATAGGTTTAAATATATTATTGGTGCAATATAATAAGAAGTTAGTAATATGCTTAAACAAATTGCTTTATACTGTTCTTATATCATTAACGATAGAAAAATGCAAATTATGTAGAAAATTAATGAATGAATGGTGTTTTACGGCACGTCGACACATAAATAAGTCATATTGGTAGAAAATTAACCTGATGACACAAGGTTTTTTTTAAAAAAAGTTTGCCATGTTTCACTTCAAAGTTAATGAGTGTGCGTACACAACAACAGAATTAGAGTTAGTGATTTAAAATCAAACAATACAAATACATATAACAAAATGTGCAAGTCCTAATCTTGATGAAAGTTTAACAAAAGTTTTACAAAATGCCCGTTAAATAAACACTTCCCATTAGGATGAGAAGATGGATGAATTTTGATAAACACAAGATGACATGTAAAATGTTACGAAAACGTATCCGCAGGCGCACAAAAATCTGCCCAATAATAATAATGTAAAAATTAGCTTTTCCTGCTTAAACATTTTAATAGTTTTATAAAATAAAATCAATGTGGCTCTCTAAAATAAACTAAAAAATATGAATGTGTGAGAAAAGATAAGGTGCTTGCCAATATAAACCCCAAAATATCAATGTGTGAGAAGAAATACGGTGCTCGCTAATATATACCCAAAATGTCAGATAAAATCAGGTCCTTGCTAATATAAACCCAAAAAAATCAATGCATGAGTAAAGATAAGGTTTACATCTATTAATTTTAAACAATATAAAATACAAAACGAACATGTGCAAAATCTATCACCCTTGTAATCAAGGAACTCACTGTTTTAGCACGTGAACAGTGCTGCTGTTCCAGCACGTGAACAGTGCTGCTGTTCCTTATTTTAAACAGTCTGGGTCATAATATTCAGAAGTATTTCTTCATTTTATAGCAAATAAAAAATCTCCAGAAATCTTACTCTTTCTGTAAAATCACACGTGCACAGATAGGTCTAGTTTATAATGTTTCAAAAAACACCTTCACAGCATATGCAAATAAAGACAGAACAATTAAAGCATTTTATCACAAACAATTAGTAAAGAGTAAACAGACACATTTTTAGAACGTTCCTACAATTAGCACTGTCAATATAACAATAAATTAGTTGGATATAGTTATAATAACGCCAAAACATAACACATCGTATCACTAATGAGCATCACACAGACTGCGCAGCGTCATCTGAAATAAAACAGGGAAATTATAAAAATATAAAAAAACAACACTAATAAGAAGGGATATAAATTAAAATTCGTTTTGCGGTCCATCATCACATTAAAGCGGGTTATAAAGGGTCGCAATGGGACGGACCCAGATTAGGCATGTCCACTGAAAATTGATATTTTCATAGAGACCTATAATTGATTAACACATGTGACTTTTGAAAAAGTCAAGAACATTTGAAAAGTTTTACTTTACCAAGGCTTTATATGACGGGAATATTGCACGGCAGTATAAACGCTGTATTCAACTGAAAACACTTGTCGTCCAGGTAAGTTTATCGATTATATGCTGCATTTATCGATTTTTAATACGCTTCTCGTGGCGGTATGCAAGAGGCGTCATACGGCACACCCATCTACATTGCAAACAGACATTATATATCCTAAAGTTAACGTGCATCACCGAAGTGTTCCGAATGAGTGGACACCAAGTGTTTGGAAGTGTTCCGAATGAGTGGACAACAAGTGTTTGGAAGTGTTCCGAATGAGTGGACACCAAGTGTTTGGCATACTTTTGACGGAGACTGATCCCTTTCAATTTTCATCCCAGGTTTTACTCATGAATAACAATACAATAGAAAATATTTAAGATGATTCAATTCATTTCACTTCAAATGTTTATAAAAATAGGTTTAAGGAAATGGATCAGAAAAGAATGCTACCAACCTAAACCAATGGTGTTCTTTCCTTTTGAGTAAGTTTACTGAGAAAGTTTGAAACTGTAGGTCTGGTTCCCTGTATACGGCAGGTGCCTGGTGCCGTATCACATATATAACCATTGGGACAACAGTGGGTATGGTCATCACAACACACAGCCTGTAAAAGAATAACAAATGTGAATCCTAAATAATAAAATATCAGAATTGCCATGGATTGCACGGAGTAGATTGCCATGGAGTGCACTGAGTAGATTGCCATGGAGTGCACCAAGTAGATTGCCATGGAGTGCACAGAGTAGATTGCCATGGAGTGCACCGAGTAGATTGCCATGGAGTGCACCGAGTAGATTGCCATGGAGTGTACCAAGTAGATTGCCATGGAGTGCACTGAGTAGACTGCCATGGAGTGCACTGAGTAGATTGCCAGGGAGTGTACTGAGTTGATTGCCAGGGAGCAAGGAGGCGCTCTTATAAAATGTAAAAAAAAATCTATATATTGAATTCTTACTTTTTTTAAAAAGGTGAGAGGGGTGGGGGTGGAGGGAGGTGGGAACGGGAGGGGGATGGAGGGAGGTGGATGGTGGGGGGGTTCTTATTAAGGGAAATACAGTAATTAAAATAAATACAAATTGTGACCTCTACATACTCATTCAGCATCACACTACTGGGTGACATCACAACCTCATCAGTTTCATTCAAGGATTTGAAATCTTTGAAGACGATGCATTTGCGCTGAGCAATCAAGTTTGATCAAGAAAAGCCCAGGCACAGTGGTGCCAGTGAGGTGCCAGTGAGGTGCCAGTTAGGTGTCAGTGAGGTGACAGTTATGTGTCAGTGAGGTTATAGTGAGGTGACATTGAGGTGCCAGTGAGGTTACAGTGAGGTGCCAGTGAGGTGCCAGTGAGGTGACAGTGAGGTGCCAGTGTGGCTTGAACATGTGACCTCAAGATTCAGAATAGAACATGCTATCCACTGGGCCACTGATGTCCTGGACAATCATATCTAAATTAAGTCATATACAGATGTCAGTGGAGCTGGGATGAGCAATGTTATGCATAGGAGAAGTACAGTTTAAGGATAAATAAAATGTATGAATCAATTAACATGATGCCAATTGTCATTCATTTATCCATTTCAACCAATGAAATACCTCCGACAAACAATAGCATGTGAAACTGAATTTTATCACATAACATGGCTTCTGGGAGTGTAATAAAGCTATGAGTTATTTCTCGTAATACACTAGATCTAGTCTATTACAGATGCATCACTGTGTTTGTGTATAGTAAAACATTTAATCCATATTGTTTGCATGGTATATCATACGATACATTCAGACATTTTAACTATTTATCCTTATTTGAAATCTTACTTTATAAAATGTATGTTAGTAACATTAAATTTAGTTTAAGGTGTCACATTATTTGTAGGGCAGAATGCGTTACAGACGCGTAACGTAGCCAACGTCATGAAAAAAACAAAACAACGTCATGATTTCTCTTACAAATTGCCGCCGTATACAAGGAAAATTGACAACATTTGACTGAAACGATCACGTTGTAGGTGTGATAAACAGAATACATTCGTGACTGTGTATTATTGATTAAACTTGTATCCTATCATTTCATCCAACTTGTTTATTAAAATCAATAATTGATTTTAATAAACTCGTATCCTATCATTTCATCCAACTTGTTTATTAAAATCAATAATTGATTTTAATAAACTCGTATCCTATCATTTTATCCAACTTGTTTATTGAAATCAATAATACACAGATCCTCTATGACATGCTGCCAGTTGTCATCCATTTCAACCAATGAAACAAATGAAATACCTCCGACAATCAATAGCATGTGCAACTGTATTATAATGCAGTGCAACTCATTATTAACTAGAAAATGTGTTCCAGGGAACCGAATGCCCCGCTAAAGGGTTATCGATTGCTTACAAAATGGAGTAACAAAAGGTTTAGTGTAATATTAAAAGGCAAGTTATATGGACCTGATTTGGGTAGGAACATAATGGTGCCATATAGATGTGTGTATGAAGTTTGAATACCGTAAGGCTTTTGACATGTGAGCAATATACTTGATAAACAAGAGGGCCAACATGGCCCTAAATCGATCATCTGAGTACTGGCCCATTATCAAACTTTTTCGAAATCTTATGGTCATATACAATCTGTGCAAGTTTGGTTAAGATTGTTCAAGAAATGTGGCCTCTGTTGTGTTAACAACATTGATATAAAGACACTGACAAAGTTTGGTAAAGATCAAATACAAAATGAAGGTGCTAGATTGTAACCCCTGGGGCAGGGCCGAATGTGACCCCAGGGCTACATGTAATATATGAGAGCTGTGTGCCTTGTGGTTTCAGAGAAGAAGATTGTTTAAGTTTTTCCCTATGCAAGTCTATGTAAAACATGTGACCCCTGGGGCAGGGCCAAATGTGACCCCAGGATCACCATTTGAATAAACTTGGTAAAGGACCATAAGCTCATAGTAAATGCAAAATATAAAACCTCTGGCTCTTGTAGTTCCAGAGAAGAAGAGATTTTTAATTTCTTAATATATAAATCTATGTAAAACTGTAATGCCCGGGACGGGGCCAAATTTGACCCCAGGGTCATCATTTGAACAAAACTGGTAGAGGACCATAAGCTTATAGCAAATGCAAAATATTAAACCTCTGGCTCTTGCAGTTTCAGAGAAGAAGATTTTTTTAAAGTATTTCCCTATACAAGTCTATGTTAAACATGTGACCCCTGGGGCGGTGCCAAATGTGACCCCAGGGTCACCATTTAAACAAACTTGGTAAAGGACCATAAGCTTATAGTAAACGCAAAATAATAAACCTCTGGCTCCAGTAGTTTCAGAGAATAAGATTTAAAAAAATAATCCTATGTAAAACTGTATATATATTAAAAGCTGTACTGCTTCTGGTATCAGAGTAATGGACATCATAATAACAAACTTGAATGTAAAACTTTAATGTAAATTAAAAAAGTGTAAAAAAGTAGGTCAATGTCATTTATATTGACATTATTTGGGTAGGAACATATTGCTGTCATACAGATGTAAGTGTGTATGATGTTTGGAAAATGTATGGCTTTTGGTATCTGAGAAACTGAGTTTAATAAAAAAAACTTGGATGTAAAACTTCAAATGTAAATTAACAAAGTGCTAAAGGTAGGACAAGATAATTCCTATTGACCCACTTTTCATTGGAACATATCGCTGTCATGTAGATATCAACATTTGTAAAGTTTGAAAGCTCTAAGGCATCTGGTGTTGGAGAAATGGACTTGATGCAAAAAACTTGAATGAAAAACTATTATGTAAATTAACAGTGTAAAAAGTAGGTCAAGGTCATTTATATTGACCTGATTCAGGTAGTACCATGTAGATTAAGTGTGTATGAAGTTTGAAAACTGTACGGCTTTTGGTATCTGAGAAACTTAATAAAAAACTTGAATGTAAAAACGTGACGTATGGGCGTATGTATCAGTTTCACACAGACAATAATTCACATTCTGGTCTGTTCAGTTCTTTGGTCAGGGTTCGAATTCAGCACTTGCAATTCGCATTTTGCGAGTTTTGGATTTGAAAATGCGAGTTGAAATTGCAACAGCTGGCAAAACTGTGTAAGCTGCTTTCAAGTTAAGAAAATCACTTGAATGTACAACTTCACGGGTTTCCAATGATAAAATAATAACTAACAGATGAAACATGCTACTTTGGGTTGTTTTAGAAGTTGTTCGACAACATCAACATATCAATGAGCTTCTATTTCTATCAGGCACAGGACAGACCTTGTCGCATTTTATCGATCTCACGCACTATTGCTTTACACACAAAATAATGGTAATCAATGACAGTCCAAAAAAATAAGTTTTACTTTGCAAAACATAGCTCTGGCATAATAACGTACATGATTTCTAAGTAATGGCCAGTAAATATCCAATAATTCAAGTTGAAATTTTAAGCACTGGCCAAAGTTTGCTAGTGCATAACAAAGTTAATTTCTACCTCTGCTTGGTGCATGAGTCATATTTTCACTACTCCTTAAACCTACCTTAGGCATAGGGCAGCAGTTGAAGCTTCCTTTCCCATTATCACAGCATGAGTTTTCATCAGGACATTTCTGTGCATTTGGACACTGCACATCATTGGTTATAGCTTCATCACTTTTCTTAACTAAGTCAACTGTAACATCTGTGGGAGCTTGACTCCTCCCTTCGCTGGCTTGTTTGCGTGTGGGTAGCAATGGTATCCGTAGCATTCCTCGGATGCACGTTCCAGCGGTTAGGTCACAGCTGTAATATTGTGGACAACAATGCTGGTTGTCACTACAGCAGACAGCCTATAAGTATAAACAACTAGAATTATCACTGGCTTGTTTGGGTGTGTGTAGCAATGGTATCCGTAGCATTCCTCGGATGCACGTTCCAGCAGTTAGATTGTGGACAACAATGCTGGTTGTCACTACAGCAGACAGCCTATAAGTATAAACAACTACAACTATCAAGGGCTTTTTTTATTCAAAGTCCAACAAAGAGCCATAATTATGTAATAAATTAGGCAATCAACCATGGGTGATGTAGAGGGACATAAAGTCATCAGTTATTATTAGTATATGAAGTTTGGGAACAACCCTATTCAAAACTGTTTGAGAAATGCTAGTAATAAAAAAATATTATGTGACGCGATGCAACAAAAATGCGTTACGCAACGGGACGCGACATGACATTATGGACAACACGATTCCTAAATAGCTCCCACTTCACTGTGTGAAAGCAGGGCTATAAATATTGCACAAACTGTCCAAAGAATTTGAGGTGGTTGTGGGGTGGGTGGTGGGATGTGGGCCCATACCCCAATATAATTGACCTAAGAATAACATATGGTCAGTGACAACAGACAGGATGCTTACCTAAATTAAAACAAGAGCGATGCCTAGCAGAGTATTACACGCCTGTTTCCTTAAGGTTTTTATTTTTGTTTAGGTTAAACCCATTTATTTTACATCGACTGTGAAACAAGCCAATGGACTATACCAATCACCCTCATTGGGTTATTATGGTTATTAGGTTAAACGCATTTCCTAGGTGTGAGGTCAATAGGAACTCTTTTTTTTCTTCATAAAAAAGCTTTATGTTAGTTGGTATTATGCTTTAAAAGGGTTTGTGACCTTAACCTTTAACCTTCTGACCCCCAAAACAATAAGGTTCTTCCGTTCAACAAGGGCAATGCACTTATGAAATATCATGAGTGTGAATGTTATGAAGTTTTTAAGCAAAATATGAATTTCCATATAAGACAATGGTGATCTTGACCTTCGACCTAATGACCCCAAAACAATAGGGTTTCTCCTCTCACCTAGAGCAAGGTACCTATGAAGTTTCATGAATGTGGGTGTTACGGCTTGGAAATTATTTTCCAGAATGTGTATATCCATATAAGGTAATGCTGGCCTTTATCTTTGACCTACTGATCCCCCAAAAATAGGAATGTACCTGCAATGTTTCATGAGTGTGGAGTTATGGTTTTGAAGTTAAAGTTCGGAGGGCATATGTCATATAAGGGAATGGTGACCTTGACCTCTGACCTACTGGCCCCAAAAACAATAAGATTTCTGTTCTCACCTAGGGTAAAGTATCAATGAAGTTTCACGAGTGTAGGTGTTATGATTTCAAAGTTATCATCCAGAATGTTTATTTCCATATTAGGTCTTGGCAACCTTCACCTCTAACCTGCTGACCCCAAAGACAACAGGGATCTTCCTCCAAACTAGGGCAATGTACCTATGAAGTTTCATGAAGATGCATCTCACACTTTTGCAGTTATCATGCGGAATGCAAATTGTTTATGGACGGACAACCCCATAGCATAATATGTCCCGTTTTCAAACGGGCACATAATTATTGCACATTTCATAGGGTATGTTAAGTTGGGCTCTACAGGCACCCAGTCATTTATTTATGCCTAAATTACATATGCATCCATCTAGATAATGGTAGAAGGAATCCCAACCCAACATTTGGCTGAGCTAAGACAAATAGTTTAGGAGATATTGATATATGCAACAGCGTTTATTGCAAATCGAAGCCCAGAATACAAAGAAAATAAAATTAGTTATTAATAAGCAGCCTTTTAGATAATACTATAAGGAAACCTAGGCCCAAATTTGGTTGAGATAGGACAAGAAATGTAAGAGATATAGACTTGTTACATTGCACATTTTAAGGGCTATCAGAATTTGGAATCCATGGGAACCCGGTGGGTATAGCAAATCAGTCATGGTATGCAGCCAATAAGATAATATTATAAGAAAGCTCATGGCCAAATTTGAGCCAGGACAAAAAATGCAAGAGATACAGACCTCTCAACACAGCTTACACTTATAGCTCAATGTAGACTGGGATGCCGACATTGGGGTGATAACATATGTTCTCTTATTCTTCAAATTGTCGAGCTAAATGGCCGAACAAATGTAAACCATGAAAGATCTATAGCTCTTACATTAGGCAGTGGGCAACAGCCATATGTGTCACTGTCATCCATAGGACAGCACGTGGAGCCATCCGCGCATTCCGATCCATCAGGGCACACAACATCTTTTAAGTTGGTTTGCAAAGCAGGTTTTTTCTCAAACCAGTCCAGTTGTATGTTACCACGGTTACATTTACCTCCACTCACATCACAGGTGGTGCCACTTGGACAGCAGTGTACACCATCACTGCAGCACACTGCCTGAAATCAGATATTACATGTACAAATTCACATATGAGGTCAATTTTTCCACATGAAATCAGATGTGGCATGCTTCATTGTCTAATATCAAATATGGTGTCAATCTGTATACATGAAATCAGACATGGTGTCCATTATTCTGTCAGAAATGAGACATGGTGTCCATAATTCTGTCTGAAATGAGACATGGTGTCCATTATTCTGTCTGAAATGAGAAATGGTGTCCATTATTTTGCATGAAATGAGACATGGTGTCCATTATTCTGCATGAAATCAAACATGGTGTCCATAATTCTGCCTGAAATCAGACATGCTGTCCATTATTCTGCCCGAAATGAGACATGGTGTCCATTATTCTGTCTGAAATGAGAAATGGTGTCCATCATTTTGCATGAAATGAGACATGGTGTCCATTATTCTGTCTGAAATGAGAAATGGTGTCCATCATTTTGCATGAAATGAGACATGGTGTCCATAATTCTGCCTGAAGTCAGACATGGTGTCCATTATTCTGTCTGAAATGAGTAATGGTGTCCATTATTTTGCATGAAATGAGACATGGTGTCCATAATTCTGCCTGAAGTCAGACATGGTGTCCATAATTCTGCCTGAAATGAGACATGGTGTCCACTATTATGCATGAAATCAGACATGGTGTCCATTATTCTGCCCGAAATGAGACATGGTGTCTATTATTATGCATGAAATCAGACATGGTGTTCATTATTCTTCCCAAAATGAGACATGATGTCCATTATTATGCATGAAATCAGACATGGTGTCCATTATTCTGCATGAAATCAGACATGGTGTCCATTATTCTGCATGAAATCAGACATGGTGTCCATTATTCTGCATGAAATCAGACATGGTGTCCATTATTATACATGAAATCAGACATGGTGTCCATTATTCTGCCCGAAATGAGACATGGTGTCCATTATTCTGTCTCAAATGAGACATGGTGTCCATTATTCTGCCCAAAATGAGACATGGTGTCCATTATTATACATGAAATCAGACATGGTGTCCATTATTCTGTCTCAAATGAGACATGGTGTCCATTATTCTGCCTCAAATCAGACATAGTGTCCATTATTCTGCCTGATATCAGACATGGTGTTCACAATTCTGCATGAAATCAAACACGGTTACCATTATTTTGCCTGAAATCAGACATGGTGTCCATTATTCTGTATAAAATGAGACATGGTGTCCATTATTATGCATGAAATGTGAAATGGTGTCCATTATTCTGCCTGAAATCAGACATGGTGTCCATTATTCTGCCTGAAATGAGACATGGTGTCCATTATTTTGTCTGAAATCAGACATGGTGTCCATTATTCTGTCTGAAATGAGACATGATGTCCATTCTTGTCTGAAATCAGACAGGGTGTCCATTATTATGCATCAAATGTGACATGGTGTCCATTATTTTGCCTGAAATGAGACATGGTGTCCATTATTTTTTAGACATGGTGTCCATTATTTTGCCTGCAATGAGACATGGTGTCCATTAGTTTGCCTGAAATAGACATGGTGTCCATTATTGTCTGAATTCAGACATGGTGTCCATTATTATGCATGAAATCAGACATGGTGTCCATTATTTTGTCTGAAATGAGACATGATGTCCATAATTCTTTCTGAAATGAAACATTGTGTCCATTATTCTCTCTGAAATGAGACATGTTGTCAATTATTCTGCATCAAATGAAACATGGTGTCCATTGTTCTGTATAGAATCAGACATGGTGTCCATTTTGAAATCAGACAAGGTGTCCACTATTCTGCATGAAATCAGACATGGTGTCCATTATTCTGCCTGAAATGAGAGATGGTGTCCATTATTCTGGCTGATATCAGACATGGTGTCCACTATTCTGCATGAAATCAGACAAAATGTTCACTAATCCATTTAAAATCAGATTTTGAGTCAACTATTCAGTCTAAAACAAAAAGTTTAATATAAAAAAATGGTTTAATATGTTGCGATAACTTACCATGGGAAGAGGACAACATCCCCATTGACCACTGCCCAGTTTGCAGCATGTATTACCATTTGGACATTCATGTGAAGCGTCACACCGCACGTTTTCTTTCTGTATAGAAGGTTGTTTCTCAAACCAGTCCAGCTGTATGTTACCACGGTTACATTTACCTGAACTCACATCACAGGTGGTGCCACTTGGACAGCAGTGTACACCATCACTGCAGCACACAGCCTGAAATCAGATATTACATGCACAAATTCACATATGAGGTCAATTTTTCCAAATGAAATCAGATGTTGTGTGCTTTATGCTGTCTAAAATCAATCTGTATACATGAAATCAGACATGGTGTCCATTATTCTGCCTGAAATGAGACATGGTGTCCATTATTCTGCCCGAAATGAGACATGGTGTCCATTATTCTGCCTGAAATGAGACATGGTGTCCATTATTCTGCCTGAAATGAGACATTGTGTCCATTATTTTGCCTGAAATGAGACATGGTGTCCATTATTCTGCCTGAAATGAGACATGGTTTCCCTTATTCTGTCTGAAATGAGACATGGTGTCCATTATTCTGTCTGAAATCAGACATGGTGTCCATTATTTTGCATGAAATGACACATGGTGTCCATTATTCTGCCCACAATGAGACAAGGTGTCCATTATTATGCATGAAATCAGACATGGTGTCCATTATTCTGCATGAAATGAGACATGCTGTCCATTATTCTGGCTGATATCAGACATGGTGTCCACTATTCTGCATGAAATCATACAAAATTTTCAATAATCCATTTAAAATCAGATGTTTAGTCAAATATTCAGTCTAAAACAAATAGTTTAATATAAAAAAAGGTTTAAAATGTTGCATTTACTTACCATGGGAAGAGGACAACATCCCCATTGACCACTGCCCAGTTTGCAGCATGTATTACCATTTGGACATTCATGTGAAGCGTCACACTGCACGTTTTCTTTCTGTATAGAAGGTTGTTTCTCAAACCAGTCCAGCTGTACGTTACCACGGTTACATTTACCTGAACTCACATCACAGGTGGTGCCACTTGGACAGCAGTGTACACCATCACTGCAGCACACAGCCTGAAATCAGATATTACATGCACAAATTCACATATGAGGTCAATTTTTCCAAATGAAATCAGATGTTGTGTGCTTCATGCTGTCTAAAATCAATCTGTAAACATGAAATCAGACATGGTGTCCATTATTATGCATGAAATCAGATATAGTGTCCATTATTTTGTCTGAAATCAGACATGATGTCCATAATTCTTTATGAAATGAGACATTGTGTCCATTATTCTCTCTGAAATGAGACATGTTGTCAATTATTCTGCATCAAATGAAACATGGTGTCCATTGTTCTGTATAAAATCAGACATGGTGTCCATTATGAAATCAGACATGGTGTCCATTATGAAATCAGACATGGTGTCCATTATTCTGCCTGAAATGAGACATGGTGTCCATTATTCTGCCTGAAATGAGACATGGTGTCCATTATTAAGCCTAAAATCAGACATGGTGTCCATTATTCTGCCTGAAATGAGACATGGTGTCCATTATTCTGCCTGAAATGAGACATGGTGTTCATTATTCTGCCCGAAATGAGACATTGTGTCCATTATTATGCATGAAACCAGACATGGTGTCCATTATTCTGCCTGAAATGAGACATGATGTCTATTATTCTGCATGAAATGAGACATGGTGTCCATTATTTTGCCTGAAATGAGACATGGTGTCGACAATTCTGCATGAAATCAGACATGGTGTCCATTAGTTTGCCTGAAATAGACATGGTGTCCATTATTCTGCCTGAAATGAGAGATGGTGTCCATTATTCTGGCTGATATCAGACATGGTGTCCACTATTCTGCATGAAATCAGACAAAATGTTCAATAATCCATTTAAAATAAGATGTTGAGTCAAATATTCAGTCTAAAACAAATAGTTTAATATAAAAAAAGGTTTAAAATGTTGCATTTACTTACCATGGGAAGAGGACAACATCCCCATTGACCACTGCCCAGTTTGCAGCATGTATTACCATTTGGACATTCATGTGAAGCGTCACACTGCACGTTTTCTTTCTGTATAGAAGGTTGTTTCTCAAACCAGTCCAGCTGTACGTTACCACGGTTACATTTACCTGAACTCACATCACAGGTGGTGCCACTTGGACAGCAGTGTACACCATCACTGCAGCACACAGCCTGAAATCAGATATTACATGCACAAATTCATATATGAGGTCAATTTTTCCAAATGAAATCAGATGTTGTGTGCTTCATGCTGTTTAAAATCAATCTGTAAACATGAAATCAGACATGGTGTCCATTATTAAGCCTAAAATCAGACATAATGTCCATTATTCTGCCTGAAATGAGACATGGTATCCATTATTCTGCACGAAATGAGACATGGTGTCCATTATTAAGCCTAAAATCAGACATAATGTCCATTATTCTGCCTGAAATGAGACAAGGTGTTCATTATTCTGCCCGAAATGAGACATTGTGTCCATTATTATGCATTAAATCAGACATGGTGTCCATTATTCTGCCTGAAATGAGACATGGTGTCTATTATTCTGGCTGAAATGAGACATGGTGTCAATTATTCTGCATGAAATGAGACATGGTGTCCATTATTCTCTCTGAAATGAGACATGTTGTCAATTATTCTGCATCAAATGAAACATGGTGTCCATTGTTCTGTATAAAATCAGACATGTTGTCCATTATGTAATCAGACATGGTGTCCATTATTCTGGCTGATATCAGACATGGTGTCCACTATTCTGCATGAAATCAGACATGGTGTCCATTATTCTGCCTGAAATGAGACATGGTGTCCATTATACTGGCTGATATCAGACATGGTGTCCACTATTCTGCATGAAATCAGACAAAATGTTCAATAATCCATTTAAAATCAGATGTTGAGTCAAATATTCAGTCTAAAACAAATAGTTTAATATAAAAAAAGGTTTAAAATGTTGCATTTACTTACCATGGGAAGAGGACAACATCCCCATTGACCACTGCCCAGTTTGCAGCATGTATTACCATTTGGACATTCATGTGAAGCATCACACTGCACGTTTTCTTTCTGTATAGAAGGTTGTTTCTCAAACCAGTCCAGCTGTACGTTACCACGGTTACATTTACCTGAACTCACATCACAGGTGGTGCCACTTGGACAGCAGTGTACACCATCACTGCAGCACACAGCCTGAAATCAGATATTACATGCACAAATTCATAAATGAGGTCAATTTTTCCAAATGAAATCAGATGTTGTGTGCTTCATGCTGTTTAAAATCAATCTGTAAACATGAAATCAGACATGGTGTCCATTATTCTGCCTGAAATGAGACATGGTATCCATTATTCTGCACGAAATGAGACATGGTGTCCATTATTAAGCCTAAAATCAGACATGGTGTCCATTATTCTGCCTGAAATGAGACAAGGTGTTCATTATTCTGCCCGAAATGAGACATTGTGTCCATTATTATGCATTAAATCAGACATGGTGTCCATTATTCTGCCTGAAATGAGACATGGTGTCTATTATTCTGGCTGAAATGAGACATGGTGTCAATTATTCTGCATGAAATGAGACATGGTGTCCATTATTCTCTCTGAAATGAGACATGTTGTCAATTATTCTGCATCAAATGAAACATGGTGTCCATTGTTCTGTATAAAATCAGACATGTTGTCCATTATGAAATCAGAGATGGTGTCCATTATTCTGGCTGATATCAGACATGGTGTCCATTATTCTGCCTGAAATGAGACATGGTGTCCATTATTCTGGCTGATATCAGACATGGTGTCCATTATTCTGCCTGAAATGAGAGATGGTGTCCATTATTCTGGCTGATATCAGACATGGTGTCCACTATTCTGCATGAAATCAGACAAAATGTTCAATAATCTATTTAAAATCAGATATTGAATCAAATATTCAGTCTAAAACAAATAGTTTAATATAAAAAAAAGGTTTAAAATGTTGCAATAACTTACCATGGGAAGAGGACAACATCCCCATTGACCACTGCCCAATTTGCAGCATGTATTACCATTTGGACATTCATGTGAAGCGTCACACTGCACATTTTCTTTCTGTATAGAAGGTTGTTTCTCAAACCAGTCCAGCTGTACGTTACCACGGTTACATTTACCTGAACTCACATCACAGGTGGTGCCACTTGGACAGCAGTGTACACCATCACTGCAGCACACAGCCTGAAATCAGATATTACATGCACAAATTCACATATGAGGTCAATTTTTCCAAATGAAATCAGATGTTGTGTGCTTTATGCTGTCTAAAATCAATCTGTATACATGAAATCAGACATGGTGTCCATTATTCTGCCTGAAATGAGACATGGTGTCCATTATTCTGCCCGAAATGAGACGTGGTGTCCATTATTAAGCCTGAAATGAGACATGGTGTTCATTATTCTGCCCGAAATGAGACATAGTGTCCATTATTCTGCATGAAATAAGACATGGTGTCCATTATTTTGACTGAAATGAGACATGGTGTCGATTATTCTGCATGAAATCAGACATGGTGTCCATTAGTTTGCCTGTAATAGACATGGTGTCCATTATTCTGCCTGAAATGAGAGATGGTGTCCATTATTCTGGCTGATATCAGACATGGTGTCCACTTTTCTGCATGAAATCAGACAAAATGTTCAATAATCCATTTAAAATCAGATGTTGAGTCAAATATTCAGTCTAAAACAAATAGTTTAATATAAAAAAAGGCTTAAAATGTTGCATTTACTTACCATGGGAAGAGGACAACATCCCCATTGACCACTGCCCAGTTTGCAGCATGTATTACCATTTGGACATTCATGTGAAGCGTCACACTGCACGTTTTCTTTCTGTATAGAAGGTTGTTTCTCAAACCAGTCCAGCTGTACGTTACCATGGTTACATTTACCTGAACTCACATCACAGGTGGTGCCACTTGGACAGCAGTGTACACCATCACTGCAGCACACAGCCTGAAATCAGATATTACATGCACAAATTCACATATGAGGTCAATTTTTCCAAATGAAATCAGATGTTGTGTGCTTCATGCTGTTTAAAATCAATCTGTAAACATGAAATCAGACATGGTGTCCATTATTCTGCCTGAAATGAGACATGGTGTCCATTATTCTGCACGAAATGAGACATGGTGTCCATTATTAAGCCTAAAATCAGACATGGTGTCCATTATTCTGCCTGAAATGAGACATGGTGTCCATTATTCTGGCTGATATCAGACATGGTGTCCATTATTCTGCATGAAATCAGACATGGTGTCCATTATTCTGCCTGAAATGAGACATGGTGTCCACTATTCTGCATGAAATCAGACAAAATGTTCAATAATCCATTTAAAATCAGATATTGAATCAAATATTCAGTCTAAAACAAATAGTTTAATATAAAAAAAAGGTTTAAAATGTTGCAATAACTTACCATGGGAAGAGGACAACATCCCCATTGACCACTGCCCAATTTGCAGCATGTATTACCACTTGGACATTCATGTGAAGCGTCATACTGCACATTTTCTTTCTGTATAGAAGGTTGTTTCTCAAACCAGTCCAGCTGTACGTTACCACGGTTACATTTACCTGAACTCACATCACAGGTGGTGCCACTTGGACAGCAGTGTACACCATCACTGCAGCACACAGCCTGAAATCAGATATTACATGCACAAATTCACATATGAGGTCAATTTTTCCAAATGAAATCAGATGTTGTGTGCTTTATGCTGTCTAAAATCAATCTGTATACATGAAATCAGACATGGTGTCCATTATTCTGCCTGAAATCAGACATGATGTCCATTATTCTGCCCGAAATGAGACGTGGTGTCCATTATTAAGCCTAAAATCAGACATGGTGTCCATTATTCTGCCTGAAATGAGACATGGTGTCCATTATTCTGCCCGAAATGAGACATGGTATCCATTATTATGCATGAAATCAGACATGGTGTCCATTATTCTGCCTGAAATGAGACATGGTGTCCATTATTCTGCCCGAAATGAGACATGGTGTCCATTATTCTGCCCGAAATCAGACATGGTGTCCATTATTCTGCCCGAAATGAGACATGGTGTCCATTATTCTGCCCGAAATGAGACATGGTATCCATTATTATGCATGAAATCAGACATGGTGTCCATTATTCTGCCTGAAATGAGACATGGTGTCCATTATTCTGCCCGAAATGAGACATTGTGTCCATTATTATGCATTAAATCAGACATGGTGTCCATTATTCTGCCTGAAATGAGACATGGTGTCCATTATTCTGCCTGAAATGAGACATGGTGTCCATTATTCTGCCCGAAATGAGACATTGTGTCCATTATTATGCATTAAATCAGACATGGTGTCCATTATTCTGCCTGAAATCAGACATGGTGTCCATTATTCTGCCTGAAATGAGACATGGTGTCCATTATTCTGCCCGAAATGAGACATGGTGTCCATTATTCTGCCCGAAATCAGACATGGTGTCCATTATTCTGCCCGAAATGAGACATGGTGTCCATTATTCTGCCCGAAATGAGACATGGTATCCATTATTATGCATGAAATCAGACATGGTGTCCATTATTCTGCCTGAAATGAGACATGGTGTCCATTATTCTGCCCGAAATGAGACATTGTGTCCATTATTATGCATTAAATCAGACATGGTGTCCATTATTCTGCCTGAAATGAGACATGGTGTCCATTATTCTGCCCGAAATGAGACATGGTGTCCATTATTCTGCCCGAAATCAGACATGGTGTCCATTATTCTGCCCGAAATGAGACATGGTGTCCATTATTCTGCCCGAAATGAGACATGGTATCCATTATTATGCATGAAATCAGACATGGTGTCCATTATTCTGCCTGAAATGAGACATGGTGTCCATTATTCTGCCCGAAATGAGACATTGTGTCCATTATTATGCATTAAATCAGACATGGTGTCCATTATTCTGCCTGAAATGAGACATGGTGTCTATTATTCTGGCTGAAATGAGACATGGTTTCAATTATTCTGCATGAAATGAGACATGGTGTCCATTATTTTGCATGAAATGAGACATGGTGTCAATTATTCTGCATAAAATCAGAGATGGTGTCCATTAGTCTGCATAAAATCAGAGATGGTGTCCATTAGTTTGCCTGAAATAGACATGGTCTCCATTATTGTCTGAATTCAGACATGGTGTCCATTATTATGCATGAAATCAGATATAGTGTGCATTATTTTGTCTGAAATGAGACATGGTGTCCATTATTTCGTCTGAAATCAGACATGATGTCCATAATTCTTTCTGAAATGAGACATTGTGTCCATTATTCTCTCTGAAATGAGACATGTTGTCAATTATTCTGCATCAAATGAAACATGGTGTCCATTGTTCTGTATAAAATCAGACATGTTGTCCATTATGAAATCAGAGATGGTGTCCATTATTCTGGCTGATATCAGACATGGTGTCCACTATTCTGCATGAAATCAGACATGATGTCCATTATTCTGGCTGAAATGAGACATGGTGTCCATTATTCTGGCTGATATCAGACATGGTGTCCATTATTCTGCCTGAAATGAGACATGGTGTCCATTATTCTGGCTGATATCAGACATGGTGTCCACTATTCTGCATGAAATCAGACAAAATGTTCAATAATCCATTTAAAATCAGATATTGAATCAAATATTCAGTCTAAAACAAATAGTTTAATATAAAAAAAAGGTTTAAAATGTTGCAATAACTTACCATGGGAAGAGGACAACATCCCCATTGACCACTGCCCAGTTTGCAGCATGTATTACCATTTGGACATTCATGTGAAGCGTCACACTGCACATTTTCTTTCTGTATAGAAGGTTGTTTCTCAAACCAGTCCAGCTGTACGTTACCACGGTTACATTTACCTGAACTCACATCACAGGTGGTGCCACTTGGACAGCAGTGTACACCATCACTGCAGCACACAGCCTGAAATCAGATATTACATCCACAAATTCACATATGAGGTCAATTTTTCCAAATGAAATCAGATGTTGTGTGCTTTATGCTGTCTAAAATCAATCTGTATACATGAAATCAGACATGGTGTCCATTATTCTGCCTGAAATGAGACATGGTGTCCATTATTCTGCCCGAAATGAGACGTGGCGTCCATTATTAAGCCTAAAATCAGACATGGTGTCCATTATTCTGCCTGAAATGAGACATGGTGTTCATTATTCTGCCCGAAATGAGACATTGTGTCCATTATTATGCATGATATCAGACATGGTGTCCATTATTCTGCCTGAAATGAGACATGGTGTCTATTATTCTGGCTGAAATGAGACATGTTGTCAATTATTCTGCATGAAATGAGACATGGTGTCCATTATTTTGACTGAAATGAGACATGGTGTCGATTATTCTGCATGAAATCAGACATGGTGTCCATTAGTTTGCCTGTAATAGACATGGTGTCCATTATTCTGCCTGAAATGAGAGATGGTGTCCATTATTCTGGCTGATATCAGACATGGTGTCCACTATTCTGCATGAAATCAGACAAAATGTTCAATAATCTATTTAAAATCAGATGTTGAGTCAAATATTCAGTCTAAAACAAATAGTTTAATATAAAAAAATGTTTAAAATGTTGCATTTACTTACCATGGGAAGAGGACAACATCCCCATTGACCACTGCCCAGTTTGCAGCATGTATTACCATTTGGACATTCATGTGAAGCGTCACACTGCACGTCTTCTTTCTGTATAGAAGGTTGTTTCTCAAACCAGTCCAGCTGTACGTTACCACGGTTACATTTACCTGAACTCACATCACAGGTGGTGCCACTTGGACAGCAGTGTACACCATCACTGCAGCACACAGCCTGAAATCAGATATTACATGCACAAATTCACATATGTGGTCAATTTTTCCAAATGAAATCAGATGTTGTGTGCTTCATGTTGTCTTAAATCAATATGTATACATGAAATAAGACATGGTGTCCATTATTCTGCCTGAAATGAGACATGGTGTCCATTATTCTGCACGAAATGAGACATGGTGTCCAATATTAAGCGTAAAATCAGACATGATGTCCTTTTTTCTGCCTGAAATGAGACATGGTGTTCATTATTCTGCCCGAAATGAGACATTGTGTCCATTATTATGCATGAAATCAGACATGGTGTCCATTATTCTGCCTGAAATGAGACATGGTGTCTATTATTCTGGCTGAAATGAGACATGGTGTCAATTATTCTGCATGAAATGAGACATGGTGTTCATTATTTCGCCTGAAATGAGACATGGTGTCGATTATTCTGCATGAAATCAGACATGGTGTTCATTAGTCTGCATGAAATCAGACATGGTGTCCATTAGTTTGCCTGAAATAGACATGGTGTCCATTATTGTCAGAATTCAGACATGGTGTCCATTATTATGCATGAAATCAGATATATTGTGCATTATTTTGTCTGAAATCAGACATGGTGGCCATTATTTGGTCTCAAATCAGACATGATGTCCATAATTCTCGCTGAAATGAGACATTGTGTCCATTATTCTCTCTGAAATGAGACATGTTGTCAATTATTCTGCATCAAATGAAACAGTGTCCATTGTTCTGTATAAAATCAGACATGGTGTCCATTATGAAATCAGACATGGTGTCCATTATTCTGGCTGATATCAGACATGGTGTCCACTATTCTGCATGAAATCAGACATGGTGTCCATTATTCTGCCTGAAATGAGACATGGTGTCCATTATTCTGGCTGATATCAGACATGGTGTCCATTATTCTGCCTGAAATCAGACATGGTGTCCATTATTCTGGCTGATATCAGACATGGTGTCCACTATTCTGCATGAAATCAGACAAAATGTTCAATAATCCATTTAAAATCAGATGTTGAGTCAAATATTCAGTCTAAAACAAATAGTTTAATATAAAAAAAAGGTTTAAAATGTTGCAATAACTTACCATGGGAAGAGGACAACATCCCCATTGACCACTGCCCAGTTTACAGCATGTATTACCATTTGGACATTCATGTGAAGCGTCACACTGCACGTTTTCTTTCTGTATAGAAGGTTGTTTCTCAAACCAGTCCAGCTGTACGTTACCACGGTTACATTTACCTGAACTCACATCACAGGTGGTGCTACTTGGACAGCAGTGTACACCATCACTGCAGCACACAGCCTGAAATCAGATATTACATCCACAAATTCACATATGAGGTCAATTTTTTCAAATGAAATCAGATGTTGTGTGCTTCATGCTGTCTAAAATCAATCTGTATACATGAAATCAGACATGGTGTCCATTATTCTGCCTGAAATGAGACATGGTGTCCATTATTCTGCCCGAAATGAGACATGGTGTCCATTATTCTGCCCGAAATGAGACATGGTGTCCATTATTCTGCCTGAAATGAGACATGGTGTCCATTATTCTGCCCGAAATGAGACATGGTGTCCATTATTCTGCCTGGAACGACATGGTGTCCATTATTCTGCCTGAAATGAGACATGGTGTCCATTATTCAGCCCGAAATGAGACATGGTGTCAATTATAAAGCCTAAAATGAGACATGGTGTCCATTATTCTGCCTGAAATGAGACATGGTGTCTATTATTCTGGCTGAAATGGGACATGGTGTCAATTATTCTGCCTGAAATGAGACATGGTGTCCATTATTTTGCATGAAATGAGACATGGTGTCGATTATTCTGCATGAAATCAGACATGGTGTCCATTAGTCTGCATGAAATCAGACATGGTGTCCATTAGTTTGCCTGAAATAGACATGGTGTCGATTATTCTGCATGAAATCAGACATGGTGTCCATTAGTTTGCCTGAAATAGACATGGTGTCGATTATTCTGCATGAAATCAGACATGGTGTCCATTAGTTTGCCTGAAATAGACATGGTGTCCATTATTGTCAGAATTCAGACATGGTGTCCATTATTATGCATGAAATCAGATATATTGTGCATTATTTTGTCTGAAATCAGACATGGTGGCCATTATTTTGTCTCAAATCAGACATGATGTCCATAATTCTCGCTGAAATGAGACATTGTGTCCATTATTCTCTCTGAAATGAGACATGTTGTCAATTATTCTGCATCAAATGAAACAGTGTCCATTGTTCTGTATAAAATCAGACATGGTGTCCATTATGAAATCAGACATGGTGTCCACTATTCTGGCTGATATCAGACATGGTGTCCACTATTCTGCATGAAATCAGACATGGTGTCCATTATTCTGCCTGAAATGAGAGATGGTGTCCATTATTCTGGCTGATATCAGACATGGTGTCCACTATTCTGCATGAAATCAGACAAAATGTTCAATAATCCATTTAAAATCAGATGTTGAGTCAAATATTCAGTCTAAAACAAATAGTTTAATATAAAAAAAAGGTTTAAAATGTTGCAATAACTTACCATGGGAAGAGGACAACATCCCCATTGACCACTGCCCAGTTTACAGCATGTATTACCATTTGGACATTCATGTGAAGCGTCACACTGCACGTTTTCTTTCTGTATAGAAGGTTGTTTCTCAAACCAGTCCAGCTGTACGTTACCACGGTTACATTTACCTGAACTCACATCACAGGTGGTGCTACTTGGACAGCAGTGTACACCATCACTGCAGCACACAGCCTGAAATCAGATATAACATGCACAAATTCACATATGAGGTCAATTTTTTCAAATGAAATCAGATGTTGTGTGCTTCATGCTGTCTAAAATCAATCTGTATACATGAAATCAGACATGGTGTCCATTATTCTGCCTGAAATGAGACATGGTGTCCATTATTCTGCCTGAAATGAGACATGGTGTCCATTATTCTGCCCGAAATGAGACATGGTGTCAATTATAAAGCCTAAAATCAGACATGGTGTCCATTATTCTGCCTGAAATGAGACATGGTGTCCATTATTCTGCCCGAAATGAGACATGATGTCAATTATAAAGCCTAAAATCAAACATGGTGTCCATTATTCTGGCTGAAATGGGACATGGTGTCAATTATTCTGCATGAAATGAGACATGGTGTCCATTATTATGCATGATATCAGACATGGTGTCCATTATTCTGCATGAAATCAGACATGGTGTCTATTATTCTGGCTGAAATGGGACATGGTGTCAATTATTCTGCATGAAATGAGACATGGTGTCCATTATTTTGCCTGAAATGAGACATGGTGTCGATTATTCTGCATGAAATCAGACATGGTGTCCATTAGTTTGCCTGAAATAGACATGGTGTCCATAATTCTGTATGAAATCAGACATGGTGTCCACTATTCTGCCTGAAATCAGACATGGTGTCCATTTATCTGCCTGAAATGAGACATGGTGTCTATTATTCTGGCTGAAATGAGACATGGTGTCAATTATTCTGCATGAAATGAGACATGGTGTCCATTATTTTGCATGAAATGAGACATGGTGTCGATTATTCTGCATAAAATCAGAGATGGTGTCCATTAGTCTGCATGAAATCAGACATGGTGTCCATTAGTTTGCCTGAAATAGACATGGTGTCGATTATTCTGCATAAAATCAGAGATGGTGTCCATTAGTCTGCATAAAATCAGAGATGGTGTCCATTAGTTTGCCTGAAATAGACAAGGTGTCCATTATTGTCTGAATTCAGACATGGTGTCCATTATTATGCATGAAATCAGATATAGTGTGCATTATTTTGTCTGAAATGAGACATGGTGTCCATTATTTCGTCTGAAATCAGACATGATGTCCATAATTCTTTCTGAAATGAGACATTGTGTCCATTATTCTCTCTGAAAATGAGACATGTTGTCAATTATTCTGCATCAAATGAAACATGGTGTCCATTGTTCTGTATAAAATCAGACATGTTGTCCATTATGAAATCAGAGATGGTGTCCATTATTCTGGCTGATATCAGACATGGTGTCCACTATTCTGCATGAAATCAGACAAAATGTTCAATAATCTATTTAAAATCAGATGTTGAGTCAAATATTCAGTCTAAAACAAATAGTTTAATATAAAAAAAGGTTTAAAATGTTGCCTATTATTCTGCCTGAAATAAGACATGGTGTCCATTATTCTGCCTGAAATGAGACATGGTGTCCATTATTAAGCCTAAAATGAGACATGGTGTCGATTATTATGCATGAAATCAGACATGGTGTCCATTATTCTGCCTGAAATGAGACATGGTGTCCATTATTCTGCCTGAAATAAGACATGGTGTCCATTATTCTGCCTGAAATGAGACATGGTGTCCATTATTCTGGCTGATATCAGACATGGTGTCCACTATTTTGCATGAAATCAGACAAAATGTTCAATAATCCATTTAAAATCAGATGTTGAGTCAAATATTCAGTCTAAAACAAATAGTTTAATATAAAAAAATGTTTAAAATGTTGCATTTACTTACCATGGGAAGAGGACAACATCCCCATTGACCACTGCCCAGTTTGCAGCATGTATTACCATTTGGACATTCATGTGAAGCGTCACACTGCACGTTTTCTTTCTGTATAGAAGGTTGTTTCTCAAACCAGTCCAGCTGTACGTTACCACGGTTACATTTACCTGAACTCACATCACAGGTGGTGCCACTTGGACAGCAGTGTACACCATCACTGCAGCACACAGCCTGAAATCAGATATTACATGCACAAATTCACATATGAGGTCAATTTTTCCAAATGAAATCAGATGTTGTGTGCTTCATGCTGTCTAAAATCAATCTGTAAACATGAAATCAGACATGGTGTCCATTATTATGCATGAAATCAGATATAGTGTCCATTATTTTGTCTGAAATCAGACATGATGTCCATAATTCTTTATGAAATGAGACATTGTGTCCATTATTCTCTCTGAAATGAGACATGTTGTCAATTATTCTGCATCAAATGAAACATGGTGTCCATTGTTCTGTATAAAATCAGACATGGTGTCCATTATGAAATCAGACATGGTGTCCATTATGAAATCAGACATGGTGTCCATTATTCTGCCTGAAATGAGACATGGTGTCCATTATTCTGCCTGAAATGAGACATGGTGTCCATTATTAAGCCTAAAATCAGACATGGTGTCCATTATTCTGCCTGAAATGAGACATGGTGTCCATTATTCTGCCTGAAATGAGACATGGTGTTCATTATTCTGCCCGAAATGAGACATTGTGTCCATTATTATGCATGAAACCAGACATGGTGTCCATTATTCAGCCCGAAATGAGACATGGTGTCAATTATAAAGCCTAAAATGAGACATGGTGTCCATTATTCTGCCTGAAATGAGACATGGTGTCTATTATTCTGGCTGAAATGGGACATGGTGTCAATTATTCTGCATGAAATGAGACATGGTGTCCATTATTTTGCCTGAAATGAGACATGGTGTCGATTATTCTGCATGAAATCAGACATGGTGTCCATTAGTCTGCATGAAATCAGACATGGTGTCCATTAGTTTGCCTGAAATAGACATGGTGTCAGTTATTCTGCATGAAATCAGACATGGTGTCCATTAGTTTGCCTGAAATAGACATGGTGTCGATTATTCTGCATGAAATCAGACATGGTGTCCATTATTCTGCCTGAAATGAGACATGGTGTCCATTATTCTGCCCGAAATGAGACGTGGTGTCCATTATTAAGCCTTAAATCAGACATGGTGTCCATTATTCTGCCTGAAATGAGACATGGTGTTCATTATTCTGCCCGAAATGAGACATTGTGTCCATTATTATGCATGATATCAGACATGGTGTCCATTATTCTGCCTGAAATGAGACATGGTGTCTATTATTCTGGCTGAAATGAGACATGGTGTCAATTATTCTGCATGAAATGAGACATGGTGTCCATTATTTTGACTGAAATGAGACATGGTGTCGATTATTCTGCATGAAATCAGACATGGTGTCCATTAGTTTGCCTGTAATAGACATGGTGTCCATTATTCTGCCTGAAATGAGAGATGGTGTCCATTATTCTGGCTGATATCAGACATGGTGTCCACTATTCTGCATGAAATCAGACAAAATGTTCAATAATCTATTTAAAATCAGATGTTGAGTCAAATATTCAGTCTAAAACAAATAGTTTAATATAAAAAAATGTTTAAAATGTTGCATTTACTTACCATGGGAAGAGGACAACATCCCCATTGACCACTGCCCAGTTTGCAGCATGTATTACCATTTGGACATTCATGTGAAGCGTCACACTGCACGTTTTCTTTCTGTATAGAAGGTTGTTTCTCAAACCAGTCCAGCTGTACGTTACCACGGTTACATTTACCTGAACTCACATCACAGGTGGTGCCACTTGGACAGCAGTGTACACCATCACTGCAGCACACAGCCTGAAATCAGATATTACATGCACAAATTCACATATGTGGTCAATTTTTCCAAATGAAATCAGATGTTGTGTGCTTCATGTTGTCTTAAATCAATATGTATACATGAAATAAGACATGGTGTCCATTATTCTGCCTGAAATGAGACATGGTGTCCATTATTCTGCACGAAATGAGACATGGTGTCCAATATTAAGCGTAAAATCAGACATGATGTCCTTTTTTCTGCCTGAAATGAGACATGGTGTTCATTATTCTGCCCGAAATGAGACATTGTGTCCATTATTATGCATGAAATCAGACATGGTGTCCATTATTCTGCCTGAAATGAGACATGGTGTCTATTATTCTGGCTGAAATGAGACATGGTGTCAATTATTCTGCATGAAATGAGACATGGTGTTCATTATTTTGCCTGAAATGAGACATGGTGTCGATTATTCTGCATGAAATCAGACATGGTGTCCATTAGTCTGCATGAAATCAGACATGGTGTCCATTAGTTTGCCTGAAATAGACATGGTGTCCATTATTGTCAGAATTCAGACATGGTGTCCATTATTATGCATGAAATCAGATATATTGTGCATTATTTTGTCTGAAATCAGACATGGTGGCCATTATTTTGTCTCAAATCAGACATGATGTCCATAATTCTCGCTGAAATGAGACATTGTGTCCATTATTCTCTCTGAAATGAGACATGTTGTCAATTATTCTGCATCAAATGAAACAGTGTCCATTGTTCTGTATAAAATCAGACATGGTGTCCATTATGAAATCAGACATGGTGTCCATTATTCTGGCTGATATCAGACATGGTGTCCACTATTCTGCATGAAATCAGACATGGTGTCCATTATTCTGCCTGAAATGAGACATGGTGTCCATTATTCTGGCTGATATCAGACATGGTGTCCATTATTCTGCCTTAAATCAGACATGGTGTCCATTATTCTGGCTGATATCAGACATGGTGTCCACTATTCTGCATGAAATCAGACAAAATGTTCAATAATCCATTTAAAATCAGATGTTGAGTCAAATATTCAGTCTAAAACAAATAGTTTAATATAAAAAAAAGGTTTAAAATGTTGCAATAACTTACCATGGGAAGAGGACAACATCCCCATTGACCACTGCCCAGTTTACAGCATGTATTACCATTTGGACATTCATGTGAAGCGTCACACTGCACGTTTTCTTTCTGTATAGAAGGTTGTTTCTCAAACCAGTCCAGCTGTACGTTACCACGGTTACATTTACCTGAACTCACATCACAGGTGGTGCTACTTGGACAGCAGTGTACACCATCACTGCAGCACACAGCCTGAAATCAGATATTACATCCACAAATTCACATATGAGGTCAATTTTTTCAAATGAAATCAGATGTTGTGTGCTTCATGCTGTCTAAAATCAATCTGTATACATGAAATCAGACATGGTGTCCATTATTCTGCCTGAAATGAGACATGGTGTCCATTATTCTGCCCGAAATGAGACATGGTGTCCATTATTCTGCCCGAAATGAGACATGGTGTCCATTATTCTGCCTGAAATGAGACATGGTGTCCATTATTCTGCCCGAAATGAGACATGGTGTCCATTATTCTGCCTGGAAGGACATGGTGTCCATTATTCTGCCTGAAATGAGACATGGTGTCCATTATTCAGCCCGAAATGAGACATGGTGTCAATTATAAAGCCTAAAATGAGACATGGTGTCCATTATTCTGCCTGAAATGAGACATGGTGTCTATTATTCTGGCTGAAATGGGACATGGTGTCAATTATTCTGCATGAAATGAGACATGGTGTCCATTATTTTGCCTGAAATGAGACATGGTGTCGATTATTCTGCATGAAATCAGACATGGTGTCCATTAGTCTGCATGAAATCAAGACATGGTGTCCATTAGTTTGCCTGAAATAGACATGGTGTCGATTATTCTGCATGAAATCAGACATGGTGTCCATTAGTTTGCCTGAAATAGACATGGTGTCGATTATTCTGCATGAAATCAGACATGGTGTCCATTAGTTTGCCTGAAATAGACATGGTGTCCATTATTGTCAGAATTCAGACATGGTGTCCATTATTATGCATGAAATCAGATATATTGTGCATTATTTTGTCTGAAATCAGACATGGTGGCCATTATTTTGTCTCAAATCAGACATGATGTCCATAATTCTCGCTGAAATGAGACATTGTGTCCATTATTCTCTCTGAAATGAGACATGTTGTCAATTATTCTGCATCAAATGAAACAGTGTCCATTGTTCTGTATAAAATCAGACATGGTGTCCATTATGAAATCAGACATGGTGTCCACTATTCTGGCTGATATCAGACATGGTGTCCACTATTCTGCATGAAATCAGACATGGTGTCCATTATTCTGCCTGAAATGAGAGATGGTGTCCATTATTCTGGCTGATATCAGACATGGTGTCCACTATTCTGCATGAAATCAGACAAAATGTTCAATAATCCATTTAAAATCAGATGTTGAGTCAAATATTCAGTCTAAAACAAATAGTTTAATATAAAAAAAAGGTTTAAAATGTTGCAATAACTTACCATGGGAAGAGGACAACATCCCCATTGACCACTGCCCAGTTTACAGCATGTATTACCATTTGGACATTCATGTGAAGCGTCACACTGCACGTTTTCTTTCTGTATAGAAGGTTGTTTCTCAAACCAGTCCAGCTGTACGTTACCACGGTTACATTTACCTGAACTCACATCACAGGTGGTGCTACTTGGACAGCAGTGTACACCATCACTGCAGCACACAGCCTGAAATCAGATATAACATGCACAAATTCACATATGAGGTCAATTTTTTCAAATGAAATCAGATGTTGTGTGCTTCATGCTGTCTAAAATCAATCTGTATACATGAAATCAGACATGGTGTCCATTATTCTGCCTGAAATGAGACATGGTGTCCATTATTCTGCCCGAAATGAGACATGGTGTCCATTATTCTGCCTGAAATGAGACATGGTGTCCATTATTCTGCCCGAAATGAGACATGGTGTCAATTATAAAGCCTAAAATCAGACATGGTGTCCATTATTCTGCCTGAAATGAGACATGGTGTCCATTATTCTGCCCGAAATGAGACATGGTGTCAATTATAAAGCCTAAAATCAAACATGGTGTCCATTATTCTGGCTGAAATGGGACATGGTGTCAATTATTCTGCATGAAATGAGACATGGTGTCCATTATTATGCATGATATCAGACATGGTGTCCATTATTCTGCATGAAATCAGACATGGTGTCTATTATTCTGGCTGAAATGGGACATGGTGTCAATTATTCTGCATGAAATGAGACATGGTGTCCATTATTTTGCCTGAAATGAGACATGGTGTCGATTATTCTGCATGAAATCAGACATGGTGTCCATTAGTTTGCCTGAAATAGACATGGTGTCCATAATTCTGTATGAAATCAGACATGGTGTCCACTATTCTGCCTGAAATCAGACATGGTGTCCATTTATCTGCCTGAAATGAGACATGGTGTCTATTATTCTGGCTGAAATGAGACATGGTGTCAATTATTCTGCATGAAATGAGACATGGTGTCCATTATTTTGCATGAAATGAGACATGGTGTCGATTATTCTGCATAAAATCAGAGATGGTGTCCATTAGTCTGCATGAAATCAGACATGGTGTCCATTAGTTTGCCTGAAATAGACATGGTGTCGATTATTCTGCATAAAATCAGAGATGGTGTCCATTAGTCTGCATAAAATCAGAGATGGTGTCCATTAGTTTGCCTGAAATAGACATGGTGTCCATTATTGTCTGAATTCAGACATGGTGTCCATTATTATGCATGAAATCAGATATAGTGTGCATTATTTTGTCTGAAATGAGACATGGTGTCCATTATTTCGTCTGAAATCAGACATGATGTCCATAATTCTTTCTGAAATGAGACATTGTGTCCATTATTCTCTCTGAAAATGAGACATGTTGTCAATTATTCTGCATCAAATGAAACATGGTGTCCATTGTTCTGTATAAAATCAGACATGTTGTCCATTATGAAATCAGAGATGGTGTCCATTATTCTGGCTGATATCAGACATGGTGTCCACTATTCTGCATGAAATCAGACAAAATGTTCAATAATCTATTTAAAATCAGATGTTGAGTCAAATATTCAGTCTAAAACAAATAGTTTAATATAAAAAAAGGTTTAAAATGTTGCCTATTATTCTGCCTGAAATAAGACATGGTGTCCATTATTCTGCCTGAAATGAGACATGGTGTCCATTATTAAGCCTAAAATGAGACATGGTGTCGATTATTATGCATGAAATCAGACATGGTGTCCATTATTCTGCCTGAAATGAGACATGGTGTCCATTATTCTGCCTGAAATAAGACATGGTGTCCATTATTCTGCCTGAAATGAGACATGGTGTCCATTATTAAGCCTAAAATGAGACATGGTGTCGATTATTATGCATGAAATCAGACATGGTGTCCATTATTCTGCCTGAAATGAGACATGGTGTCCATTATTCTGGCTGATATCAGACATGGTGTCCACTATTTTGCATGAAATCAGACAAAATGTTCAATAATCCATTTAAAATCAGATGTTGAGTCAAATATTCAGTCTAAAACAAATAGTTTAATATAAAAAAATGTTTAAAATGTTGCATTTACTTACCATGGGAAGAGGACAACATCCCCATTGACCACTGCCCAGTTTGCAGCATGTATTACCATTTGGACATTCATGTGAAGCGTCACACTGCACGTTTTCTTTCTGTATAGAAGGTTGTTTCTCAAACCAGTCCAGCTGTACGTTACCACGGTTACATTTACCTGAACTCACATCACAGGTGGTGCCACTTGGACAGCAGTGTACACCATCACTGCAGCACACAGCCTGAAATCAGATATTACATGCACAAATTCACATATGAGGTCAATTTTTCCAAATGAAATCAGATGTTGTGTGCTTCATGCTGTCTAAAATCAATCTGTAAACATGAAATCAGACATGGTGTCCATTATTATGCATGAAATCAGATATAGTGTCCATTATTTTGTCTGAAATCAGACATGATGTCCATAATTCTTTATGAAATGAGACATTGTGTCCATTATTCTCTCTGAAATGAGACATGTTGTCAATTATTCTGCATCAAATGAAACATGGTGTCCATTGTTCTGTATAAAATCAGACATGGTGTCCATTATGAAATCAGACATGGTGTCCATTATGAAATCAGACATGGTGTCCATTATTCTGCCTGAAATGAGACATGGTGTCCATTATTCTGCCTGAAATGAGACATGGTGTCCATTATTCTGCCTGAAATGAGACATGGTGTTCATTATTCTGCCCGAAATGAGACATTGTGTCCATTATTATGCATGAAACCAGACATGGTGTCCATTATTCAGCCCGAAATGAGACATGGTGTCAATTATAAAGCCTAAAATGAGACATGGTGTCCATTATTCTGCCTGAAATGAGACATGGTGTCTATTATTCTGGCTGAAATGGGACATGGTGTCAATTATTCTGCATGAAATGAGACATGGTGTCCATTATTTTGCCTGAAATGAGACATGGTGTCGATTATTCTGCATGAAATCAGACATGGTGTCCATTAGTCTGCATGAAATCAGACATGGTGTCCATTAGTTTGCCTGAAATAGACATGGTGTCGATTATTCTGCATGAAATCAGACATGGTGTCCATTAGTTTGCCTGAAATAGACATGGTGTCGATTATTCTGCATGAAATCAGACATGGTGTCCATTAGTTTGCCTGAAATAGACATGGTGTCCATTATTGTCAGAATTCAGACATGGTGTCCATTATTATGCATGAAATCAGATATATTGTGCATTATTTTTGTCTGAAATCAGACATGGTGGCCATTATTTTGTCTCAAATCAGACATGATGTCCATAATTCTCGCTGAAATGAGACATTGTGTCCATTATTCTCTCTGAAATGAGACATGTTGTCAATTATTCTGCATCAAATGAAACAGTGTCCATTGTTCTGTATAAAATCAGACATGGTGTCCATTATGAAATCAGACATGGTGTCCACTATTCTGGCTGATATCAGACATGGTGTCCACTATTCTGCATGAAATCAGACATGGTGTCCATTATTCTGCCTGAAATGAGAGATGGTGTCCATTATTCTGGCTGATATCAGACATGGTGTCCACTATTCTGCATGAAATCAGACAAAATGTTCAATAATCCATTTAAAATCAGATGTTGAGTCAAATATTCAGTCTAAAACAAATAGTTTAATATAAAAAAAAAGGTTTAAAATGTTGCAATAACTTACCATGGGAAGAGGACAACATCCCCATTGACCACTGCCCAGTTTACAGCATGTATTACCATTTGGACATTCATGTGAAGCGTCACACTGCACGTTTTCTTTCTGTATAGAAGGTTGTTTCTCAAACCAGTCCAGCTGTACGTTACCACGGTTACATTTACCTGAACTCACATCACAGGTGGTGCTACTTGGACAGCAGTGTACACCATCACTGCAGCACACAGCCTGAAATCAGATATAACATGCACAAATTCACATATGAGGTCAATTTTTTCAAATGAAATCAGATGTTGTGTGCTTCATGCTGTCTAAAATCAATCTGTATACATGAAATCAGACATGGTGTCCATTATTCTGCCTGAAATGAGACATGGTGTCCATTATTCTGCCTGAAATGAGACATGGTGTCCATTATTCTGCCCGAAATGAGACATGGTGTCAATTATAAAGCCTAAAATCAGACATGGTGTCCATTATTCTGCCTGAAATGAGACATGGTGTCCATTATTCTGCCCGAAATGAGACATGGTGTCAATTATAAAGCCTAAAATCAAACATGGTGTCCATTATTCTGGCTGAAATGGGACATGGTGTCAATTATTCTGCATGAAATGAGACATGGTGTCCATTATTATGCATGATATCAGACATGGTGTCCATTATTCTGCATGAAATCAGACATGGTGTCTATTATTCTGGCTGAAATGGGACATGGTGTCAATTATTCTGCATGAAATGAGACATGGTGTCCATTATTTTGCCTGAAATGAGACATGGTGTCGATTATTCTGCATGAAATCAGACATGGTGTCCATTAGTTTGCCTGAAATAGACATGGTGTCCATAATTCTGTATGAAATCAGACATGGTGTCCACTATTCTGCCTGAAATCAGACATGGTGTCCATTTATCTGCCTGAAATGAGACATGGTGTCTATTATTCTGGCTGAAATGAGACATGGTGTCAATTATTCTGCATGAAATGAGACATGGTGTCCATTATTTTGCATGAAATGAGACATGGTGTCGATTATTCTGCATAAAATCAGAGATGGTGTCCATTAGTCTGCATGAAATCAGACATGGTGTCCATTAGTTTGCCTGAAATAGACATGGTGTCGATTATTCTGCATAAAATCAGAGATGGTGTCCATTAGTCTGCATAAAATCAGAGATGGTGTCCATTAGTTTGCCTGAAATAGACATGGTGTCCATTATTGTCTGAATTCAGACATGGTGTCCATTATTATGCATGAAATCAGATATAGTGTGCATTATTTTGTCTGAAATGAGACATGGTGTCCATTATTTCGTCTGAAATCAGACATGATGTCCATAATTCTTTCTGAAATGAGACATTGTGTCCATTATTCTCTCTGAAAATGAGACATGTTGTCAATTATTCTGCATCAAATGAAACATGGTGTCCATTGTTCTGTATAAAATCAGACATGTTGTCCATTATGAAATCAGAGATGGTGTCCATTATTCTGGCTGATATCAGACATGGTGTCCACTATTCTGCATGAAATCAGACAAAATGTTCAATAATCTATTTAAAATCAGATGTTGAGTCAAATATTCAGTCTAAAACAAATAGTTTAATATAAAAAAAGGTTTAAAATGTTGCCTATTATTCTGCCTGAAATAAGACATGGTGTCCATTATTCTGCCTGAAATGAGAGATGGTGTCCATTATTAAGCCTAAAATGAGACATGGTGTCGATTATTATGCATGAAATCAGACATGGTGTCCATTATTCTGCCTGAAATGAGACATGGTGTCCATTATTCTGGCTGATATCAGACATGGTGTCCACTATTTTGCATGAAATCAGACAAAATGTTCAATAATCCATTTAAAATCAGATGTTGAGTCAAATATTCAGTCTAAAACAAATAGTTTAATATAAAAAAATGTTTAAAATGTTGCATTTACTTACCATGGGAAGAGGACAACATCCCCATTGACCACTGCCCAGTTTGCAGCATGTATTACCATTTGGACATTCATGTGAAGCGTCACACTGCACGTTTTCTTTCTGTATAGAAGGTTGTTTCTCAAACCAGTCCAGCTGTACATTACCACGGTTACATTTACCTGAACTCACATCACAGGTGGTGC